>JAADXZ010000199.1:0-33037 GCA_023338055.1 Phytopythium mirpurense | reverse complement strand
CTCTCTCTCTCTCTCTATCTCTCTCTCTCTCTCTCTCTCTGTATCTGTATCTGTCTGACAGCTGAGTCCGTCGATGGAGCGTCTGCTCAAGCTGCTGTCCATCATGACCGTCTTCTGCCACTGGAACGCGTGTCTGTTCCACGCCGTGATGCTCGGCAGCGAGAGCGACAAGCTCAGCAATTGGTGCCTCGAGGCCTACTTCCAGGACCGGAGCGGCTTCCTCGAGTGCTCGACGAGCGTGCGGTTCGCCGACAGGTACGTGGCGGCGCTCTACTGGGCGTTCACGACGCTCACGACCGTCGGGTACGGCGACATCAAGCCGAGCATCTACTCGGTCTACGAGCTGTCGACCGTCATCATCCTCATCGTGGTCGACGCGACCATGTTCGGCTACATCCTGTCGGCCGTCATCTCGCTCATCCACAACCTGGACCCGACGGACCGCGAGTACCGCCTGCTCATGAACGAGATGAAGGACTACCTGCGCGACTCGACCGCCGGCACGCGGCTCTGCGCCAACGTCAAGACGGTCCGGAGCGCTCGCGCCACGTCCATGCCACGCGCTCTTATAGTTTCTTGGCGTCTGACTGGCGGTGCCTTGCTGTGCGGTGATGCGATCCGCAGCAATACCAGCACAACATTGCGTGCACGAGCTTGTTCGCAGAGCAAAAGGTGGGCGTTGGTCGTTCAAACTACCGCCACCGACTCGCCGTCCAACTGCGCGTTCCTAACGTGTGCACGGAGCGGTGGCGGCAGATCTTTGACAAGCTGTATCCGAGCCTGCGGTACGACCTGGGGCGGCTCGTGGCGGGCGAGTCGCTGTTCGCGATCCCGCTCATCACGGTCATGGAGGACTCGTTCAAGGGCTTCGTGTCCTTCGCGCTCTTCCTGCTCAAGCCGCTGAGCATCCGGCGCGGCGAGAAGGTCTGTCGCTCGGGCGGGCCGGGCACCGAGATGTTCTTCCTCGTCGAGGGCGAGTGCGACCTGCTCAACTCGCAGACGGGCGTGGGCCGCATCATCGCCGAGAACGCCGTCTTCGAGCAGTACGCGCTCATGGCGAGCCCGGACGAGGTCTACCGCACCGTGTCGACCGTCACGGCGCTCTCGCCGCGCTGCATCCTCTACTCGCTCGCCATTCACGACTTTAGGCGAGTGGCTATCGATCGCCCGCCGTGCGCTTCCTGGGCCGCGTGTGCTTGTGGCTGGCTGGCTGGCTGTGCTGCTGTGCCGAGCGTCTGACGCAGTTGCTGCCGTCTGTTGACGCCCACAGGAGGCTGGAGGAGGTGTCGCCCGCCGTGAGCACCTACTTCCTGAGCCAGCTCGCGTCCGTGCTCGTGGAGGACGGCCTGTTCACGCTCTCGCGCGCGCAGAAGGCCACGGTGCAGAGCGTGCTGCGCCGCGGGCAGCACTTCCGCGCGGTCGCTGAGAAGACGAGTCGTCGGCCGCTGCTCAAGGACCTCGGGCACGTCGCCATGGCCCAGCTGCACGTCCGCCGCGGCAGCGAGTGGTCCCCCGACCTGCTTCCCAAGCAGCTCCAGCTGCTCGAGGAGACCGGCGACTGCGGCGTCGAGGCCGCCGCGGCCAGGCCGGCAGCTGCCACGGCGGCATTGGACACGGCCGCAGCAGCTCCGACGACACCCGAGGCGACAGTGGAGGCGACAGTGGAGGCGACAGCGGAGCCTCGAATGCCGCCAGCAGCGGCGGCTGAGCGCCGAGCGTCGACGGGCTTCTCGGATACGGACGAGCTCGTGGCGCACGCCGCCGTGCGCTCCCAACCCGAGTCGGTCGGCCCATTAGATCCATGGTGTTCGTCTTGAACACAAACCATTGCATATGCAAAGTCATTTATGAAATATATAGTATATTTCATAAATTACTCTCCCGGTACTAAAAGCACGACTAAAAGCACGGGTCGCGTGGGTTTTAATGTACATGAATTGAAATCCCCTCATGTAATTGATCCACTTTTGTTAAAAGAGCATTCGTTTTGTACAACGGGTCGCGCGACTCGATTCCGTTTCTTCACAGAAAAAGTCCAATTCGATAAATTTCTCGATACATAAAATTAAATATAAAATGTCAACCTGCATAAATTTTTATTTGTATTTATTTATCGTAAAACATTACGACACTTGTTTTATTCATTTTTTATACTGCCTTCTACTAAAACATAAAGTTTTTGTGAGAATTGATATATCATCCTCCCACTCTTTGACACAATATGAGTCCGAACTAAACTCGTGTCAGTTTTTGACATTTTTTAAAAATAATTATGACCTTTTGGGACCACGTTAGACTTTTGAATGTATGGCATAGTGAAACCGACACAGTACGTAGTATTCTTAAAATGGAAAGTGTCCATTCGATGAACGTAACTAACAATTTCGTTAATTACGTACATGACATCAAGTGATTGACGTGTGGTTATCGCTCTTCGTACTGTGCGCACGTCCTTCGGGCCCACCGCTTTTGACTGGAAGAGGCGTCATCGCCATCTTGAGCAGCTCCAATTGCGCTCTCGCTCGACTGCCTACCCGCCTGTCGCTCGCTCTCTTGGCGCACTCGGCCCCTGCTCGCTCCACCTCAAGCCACCACCACCGCACGACCCACCCACGCACCCACCCGTCTCACCGCGCGCGCGACCATGGCGGCGCTGGCGGCGACCTCATTCAACGGCGTCAAGGTGTACAACCTGTCGTCGGGCAAGACGCTGCCGCAGTGGCTGGCCGAAAAGTCCTCGCGGCGCGCGCTGAGCAAGGACGAGGACTACCGGCGGCGCGTGGAGCTGCTGCAGGACTTCCACTTCCCGGCGGCCTCCCAGCGCGTGCGCATGTCGCGCGACGGCCACTTCGTGGTGGCCACGGGCGTATACCCGCCGAGCGTCAAGGTGTTCGACGTGCGCGACCTGAGCATCAAGTTCGAGCGGCGCCTGGACGCCGAGGTCGTGCAACTCGAGGTGCTCTCGAGCGACTACGGCAAGTTCGCCTTCTTGCAGGCGGACCGCGCGCTGAGCTTCCACGCGCCCTACGGCGCGCACTACGCGCTGCGCATCCCCAAGTTCGGCCGCGACATGTGCTTCCACCGCGAGAAGGCCGACATGTACGTGGCGGCCTCGGGCACGGACGTCTACCGGCTCAACCTGGACGAGGGCCGCTTCTTTGCGCCGCTGGCGCTGCGCCCCGAGGCGCAGGCCGCCAACGTGGTGCGGCTCAACCCGGTGCACCAGCTGCTGGGCGTCGGCTGCGAGGACGGCGTGCTCGAGTGCTGGGACTCGCGGGCGGACCGGCGCGCTGGCCAGCTGCTCGTAGACGCGGGCGCGCAGGTGTCGGCGCTGGCGTTCGGCGACGACGGGCTGACGCTCGCGGCGGGCTCGTCGGACGGCCAGGTGCGGCTCTTTGACCTGCGCTCGTCGCGGCCGCTGCGCGCCAAGACGCACCAGTACGGCCTGCCCATCGTGGATGTGCAGTTCCACGACTACGCGCGCAAGGTGCTCTCGTCGGACGCCAAGGTGATCAAGATCTGGGACCCGCGCGACGGACAGGCGCTGACCAACATTGAGACGCCCGCCGAGGTGCGCGACGTGTGCGTCGTCGACGGCGCGCAGGGCAAGTCGGGCGTGCTGCTCGTGGCCGGCGAGCAGGAGCGCGTCATGAGCTACTACGTGCCCGAGCTCGGCTTCGCGCCCAAGTGGTGCAGCTTCCTCGACTCGCTCACGGAGGAGCTCGAGGAGCAGGCGCAGGCCTCGGTCTACGACGACTACAAGTTCGTCACGCGCGCCGAGATCGCGGCCCTGGGGCTCGAGCACATGGTCGGCACGCCGCTGCTCAAGGCCTACATGCACGGCTTCTTTATGGACGCGCGGCTGCACAGCAAGGTCAAGGCGATCGCCGAGCCATTCGCGTACGAGGACTGGCGCAAGGCCAAGATCAAGGAGAAGCTCGAGGCCAAGCACGCGAACCGCATCTCGATCCAGCGGCGGCTGCCCAAGGTCAACCGCGCGGTGGCCGAGCGGCTGCTCGAGACGGAGGCCAAGCTGCAGAAGGCCAAGAAGAAGAAGGGCGGGTCGACGACCGATGGAACGGCGGCGGCAGCGGAAGACGTCGACCGCGAGAAGCCGGCGTTCGCCAACCCGATGGCCGACGACCGCTTCGCGCGCATGTTTTCGTCGACGGACTTTGAGGTGGACGAGGAGAGCGAGACGTACAAGCGGCTGCATCCGAACGCGGCCAACGTCAAGAAGAAGAAGGACGAGGACATGGACAGCGACGCCGGCAGTGATGATGACGAGGAGGAGGAAGAGGACGAGGACGGCGCTGGCGGCCGTTTCAGCCGCGTCGAGGACGAGGAGGAAGACGACGAAGAGGAGGAGAGTGACAGCGACAGCGAAGGCGAGTCGTCAAAGGGGAAGACGGCGGCCAAGCGGAGGGCGCCCGCGTTCTTTGAGATCGCGGCGGGCGAAAAGGTGGGCGACCTCATGGCCTTTGGCTCGGCCTCGGACCGGCAGGCGCAGAAGCACAAGCAGCAGCTGGCCAAGCTGCCGCTCGCCGAGCGCGTGCGCCGGCAGCGCGTCGAGGAGCGCGAGCGCAGCGCCTTCAAGAAGAAGGAGGCCGCGAGCGGCGGGTACATGCGCGAGATGTCGTTCGTGCCCGAGAGCGACAAGCGCAAGCAGGCGCGGCGCGAGGCGATGGCTGCCGGAGGGAGTCACGGCCGTAGTGAAGGCGGCGCGGGCGACGACGCGGCGGCGAGCGGGCAGGAGGCCAGCGGTCGGCGCAAGAAGCGCGGCGTGGGCGAGCTGCGACTGAGCAACCCGGGGCGCAACCCGCGCTTCCGGCGGTAAGCGTCTGGTAGCGAGGCGTCGGTCGTCGTCGAAGGAGGCGGGGCAAATAGATTGGACACTTGGATGCGCGTCATGGAGGGCTGACTGACTGATGGACAGACACTTGTTGAAGGTACGCTGCCACTGTCCCGACGCTACTATCAGAGCTTCCGCTCGATTGGTCACTCGCTCGCTCGCACACCTTGCGTGTTGTATTCAAATGCAAATCTTCAAGCCAAGGGAGGGAGGGACCTCGCGCACCACCAATACTCGCTGCTACCTACTACCACCTACTGCGCATTTCCCCTCCCGAAAGAACAAACACAGACCAGACCCCACCACACTCCGCACCGCCGACGCCCCGAGCGCTGGGAGCGCACGCCGAGCACTCGCCGTCGACCGACGGAATGGTTCGCGTGACGGGCTGAGTGCGCCGACGCTGACGTCGCCTCCCATGGCGCTCGTGCGCTTCTTGAAAGTGCCTCGGATGAGCGATCCCTGCGCGCCGACATGCCGTTCCGCCTCCGCGTCTTGCCCGATAAGTTATGCGCCGCCGCGTGCGGCTGGCGACGCCGGCGGCTAGCCGAGGGCGTGCGCCATCAGGTGAATCGCGTTGTCGAGGCGCTTGAAGCGGCTGTCGAGGCAGAAGTGGATCGTCTGGTCAAACGCCTCGCGCGCCTGCTCCTCCGTCAGCTCGGGCCGCAGCGTCTGCACAATGTGGTTGATGTCGTCGCGGCCCGTGAGCTCGGGCATGTCGGCCGGAACCATGAGCAGCAGCAGCGACACCAGCAGGTGCATGTGCTTGCGCACCACGTTGTAGGCAGTGCACGCCGTGTCCACGAACTTGGCAAACTCCTTGCCTTCCGTGCCGCCCAGCACGTGCGCCATCTCGGGCGTGAACACGAACGGGGTGCGCTCGCGACGCATGCCCATCTGCACCACATCAGACCAAGAGCAGTTAGAGACACGTTTCATCGTCATGCAGTCCCTTAGTTAGACGTACCCCGTATTTGAAGTGACCGAGAAAGTGGCCAAAGTCAATGTGGAAGTAGCGGCCAGACGACGCAATCTGCAGCCACAGAGAGTGCGATCGGTCGGGCAAACAAACACACAACATGTCAGTCATCACAACAGCGAGGAATCAGTCCATTCCGTGCGAGGCACGCACCATGATGTTGTCGTTGTGGCGGTCGCCGATACCGAGCACGCACGTGGCGACGCAGTAGCCGGCGCACGAGCGCCTGAACAGGTCGACGGCGTCGCGGCTGCTGCGCGGGTCGGGGTTGTTGGCGTGGATCCAGTCCGAGAAACTCGGATCCCTGAAGGCGCCGAGGATGCCCACGCGCTTGTGCACCTCGGCCGTCGTGACCGAGTTGGGCACCATCTGCAGGATGCCCGTCATGGGCGACGTCGCCACACACTTGTACGGCTCCATGGCCAGGTCATGGCCTTCGTCGCGCCACATTTCGTCCATGAGGCGGATCAGCTGCAGCGTCAGGCAGTCCTGGCGCACGTCGTCGCCAGCCTTGAACATGACCGTCACCGGGTCGCCGCCCTCTTCGGCGTTGTTGAACACGAGCCAGAGCGGCTTCTTGGCCGAGTCCATCACGCGGCACTTGCTGACAATGATTTTGCCCACCTCGACACGCGGATCGATCGGCAGCTGGAACGAGGCCGGCAGGATCTCGTTCAGCGCCTCGAGGCCCTCCTGCATCACGCGCTTCATCTCCTGCGGGCCGTCCTTCTTCTTGGCTTTGACCGCTTGGCAAATGCGCTCAAACATGCCATCCGCAGCGAAGAGCTTGTCCTGCAGCTTGAGGATGGCGCGCATCTTGGAGCTGCACACGTCCAGGTAGGCGTTCAGGATCGTGCCGTAGCGCTCACGGAACTGCGGGTTGTGCGACTCGACCTTCATGGCCCAGAAGAGGTCAAAGCCGATCTGGTTCGGGTTCTTGATCGCGCGGTCGATCAGCAGGAGCGCCAGCGACGACACGTGGTGGTTCTCAAACTTGATGGCCTGCACGAGCTGCGGCAAGAAGTAGCTGAACGTCGTGTCGGCCATTAGCGACAGCTTCTCCACCGCAAAGTCACGCACGCCGTCGTTCGCGAACTCGCCGTTCAGCAGCTCGATGTACGCGGCCTGGTGGTCCGGCGGCGCCCACTGCGGCAGCAGACGGAGCGCCTCGTCCGCCTCGACGCTGTCGTCCCAGTGCACGCATGAAAGCAGGCGGGGCAGTGCCACGGGCATGTCCATGAACTCTTCGCGATGCATCCAGATCTGCGACTTCTGGTACGGACTCAGCCGGAAGAGCGGGTCCATAAGGATCACACGGCGCAGCTCCGCAATGTTTGCGTCGCGCTGCGACGAGCTGTTCTCGCTGCTGCGCGAGACGGACTCGCGGCGCGGGGTTTCGTGCTCGCCAAAGAGGTTCTTGGCGTCCACGTCGCTGGTAGTGCTATCGGAAGAAGGCTTCGGGCTGTCGGGGCCAAAGAGCGACGGCGGCGCCAAGGACTCGCGGTATCCATCGTTGTTGTCAGCTGCGCTGACCGCATCCGAGTTGCTCCTCGAGACCGTATGGATCGCGAGCATCCACTCCTCGCGCTCTTGCTTGGTCTCGGCCGAGATGACATAGTCGCGCGACGAGCTCTGCGGCCGCACCTTGAAGCACCACGTCTGGCGCTCCTTGCGTGTGCCCTTGTTGACCGGCGCCGTCGTGTACTTCTGGTTCATCTCGTCCGCGATGAGGATCGAGCACAAGCGCAGAGGGATGAGCTTGCGCGGCGCCGACTCGTTGTCCGCGTAGCTCAGCGAGCAGGTGCTCTGGTCCAGCACAAACCAGCGCCTCCGCCAGCGTGTCAGCGTCGAGAAGTTGCCCACCTTGTGCAGCCAACCTTCCTTCCGCAGCATCGTCACGCGCCCACTGTTTGCGCTCAAACTGGATCGGTAGCTTCGACCGTTCTCGCTTGCCGACCCATCGAACTCGCTCCAGTCAAACTTGATGGGGGAATCGAACCGGTAGAACTCGACCTGAATCATCGGCTCGTTCGGAACCACCACATGGGGCACAGGCCCCTGGATGCAGCTGTGGAGGTTGTTGTACATGTGCACGTACTGCTGGCCCTGCACGAGCGCGCCGTCGACATCGAAAGCGTTGACGCCCGTGACGAGAATCTTCTCCTCGCGAAGATCCAAGTTCGCCGCCACCGAGCCACCAATGACCTTGCGGATGCCCAGCACGGTCAGCTGGACGCGCATCGAACGCGTAATGTGGCTGATGTCGATGTTGAACTTGTACCACACCGGGTTGTCCCACTCAACGTAGAGCAGGTCGTTCTGCTGGGCGCGGAGACGGACATCGGTTGTGTCAATCACTCCGTTCTCCAACAGCTGCCCGCCGTCGTACAGCTCGACGCGCACAATGACGCTCGAGCTGGTGAGAGGGGTCTTGGTGATAACGGTTTCCTCCTTCGAGCGCTTCTTGACGCACGTGTAGCGCGGGATGTTGAGCACCCGGTGGATGCGGAACGTGAACGGCTCGTTGACAATACCGCTGCCAATAAAGCTGCTCGGCCCCGCCATGGACGATCGGTCCCAGTCGTCGCCCAGAGTTGTCATCTGCAGTGAGTTGCCTCGCTCAAAGTCCCACATGTTGGTGAACTGGTTCGTGAGTCCGTTGCGCCCACCAGAGAGCGGGTCGGTGCGGATGTTGAGGTTCCGCATGGCCGTTTCCTGGATGACCGACTCGTGCACGACAGTGAGGCGGAGCGTCTTCTTGGTCAGCAGGCACTCGCGCACGTGCATGTACTCGTTGAACACACGGAAGCGGTCCAGCATGTAGTCGCGGTAGCCCATCACCTTGAGGCGGTACTGGGACGGGTCGTACGGGCGCAGCGGTGCGGCGTCAAGCGCTTGCGTGTAGCAGTTGAAGATGTGCTCGACGATTTCGCCGACCGTGTCACCGGTCGTGACAACCATCCGGACGTCCGTAATCGCCTTTGCGCTCACTTCCTGCAACTGGAACATGCGCTTGAACGTGATGTGCACGGCGCTGAACTTGACCACGCCGCAGATCTCCTTGAGCCAGCGCGAGTAATCTGCCTCGTTCTCGGCCGCGATCACCCACGTGCGAGAGGTCGTCACGAGCGAGATGCCGTACTTCTCCGACTTGCTGTCGAGCGGCCCGAGCGACGAGACCTTGTCCAAGTCGATCGACCCACGCTCGTACGCCTTCTTGTCTTCGCGGCTAAGCGGGATGCCGTGGCGCTCGGGCTTCTTCTTGTAGTACGACAAGATGGAGCCGTTCAGCTCCATGTAGCGCTTCTTGAACGACCGGTTCGTCTCGCCGCGCTTGCGGAGAAAGCCGCCGATCGTCGTGGACTGAACGGTCTGCGCTACCGAGTCGTCCGTAATGATGAGCGACGCCGGGATGCGCGCCACCGTCTTGAGCGGTGTGATGAGCGCGAACTGGTTCTTGACGTTGGCGTTGTGTGCAATCCAGTCGTCCTTCTCGATCTTGAACTCGGGCGTGTTGGCGCGCACCTCGAGCTCCGCGGGCGAGAGCTCCTCATGCGTCTTCTTAAGCAGGTCGCCGACCGACCGCCGGAAGAAGAGCGACTCCTTCGAGTGGTACAGGTCGGGCACGGGCTGCCAGCGCTTCTCGTCGCCGGCCATCGCGTGGCCCGCCTTGGCGAACGGATTCATCGACTCAAACGACGGGACGAGCGACGTGTCCACATTGGGAAACGGGGACGACCGACTGCTCTCGTACATGTTGTACGCGCCCGAAAGCCCCACAAACGACGACGTGCTGCTCCCGAGAGTGCTCGTCGAGCTCGCCGGCGAGAACGTCGACTGGCGGCTGGCGGCGCCAAACATCTGCGTGGGGGGAAAGCAAGGAGACTGTTAGCTCGCGATACTCGTTTACTGATTAGGCTACAGGCAGCGCCGCCTCGCCTTATCATGTGTTCGTGGTCGCCCATGCTCACCTTTATGCTCTTGTTGCCTCGTGCTTTTCTTGCGTGTACGTCCTATGAGCGCTCGCTACGACACGCCAGGCCACGCGTATGGGGATCGCGGGGCTCTCCTTGCCTCCCGCGGTTCTCAGTGCACAAAGGGTGGGTGGGTAGTCCTTCCCGCCTTTCTGGTGTCGACAACGTCGAGCTGGAACGTCCCACTCAGTCCAAGCTGACTGACTGCACGAGCACAAGTGCGCAAGGGGCAGGCGACACACAGGCGACACGGAGGTGAGAATGCGCGCGCTGCAGCCGAAAGGGGGGCGAGTAGTTAGTACAGGTATTGGGTAGTCGTCCCGCCACCTCGCCCTCTTCCGTTGGGTTCAGCGCTGTACTTACACCGCCGACTGTGAGGCCCCAGGAAACGCTTTCAGGCCTGGAAACTCGGACAAGATGCCCTCGGTCAGTAAGGTTCCGCTGCTGCTGCCTGCTTCGTGCGCTCGCGTCGTGCGGTGCTCGTCCTCGCGTCCGCGCCGCGTGCCCCGAATCACTTCGAGCCGCGCCGACTTTCCTCGAATGGGGGCAAGCTGGCCCCACCCAATCCACAAAGCGATAAAGCGACAAACTCAAGCCAACCTGCTATCCGCGACCAGCTGGGGAGAAACAAGGGTAAAAACTAGGAATTACCATCCCCTACCCGCATTCCACAGACACCTCACCACCCTCATTCGACAACTTTAGAACAGTTTCGCGCTGCGAATACCAGGTCTCAGCACCCTGAACTAGAAACCAAGACGGACGCTATCCTGTCATAGCGTATGGGCTGGGCGACGTCTTGCTTTGCACAACTTCCTTGTTCGAAGAGGGATGACGTACCTCGTCAACTCGCTAACTTGTGTCCCTTGCCGTAAACCAAACTGCTGATATCTTTGCCCAGTGGGTGCAGAAAGAACTGTGAAACTATATGTGCTCCGTTTTAGGCAGCGTATGCTAATTGTACGGTGGAAAGTGTACCCAAAGAACAGAAACAAAATGGAGCTACGGTACCCAAGTTGTAACCCAACGCAAGCCAACGCGGACCAATGCTCGGGTCCATTTCCTCTGAACATTGTCGAGCAGTAGAGCCGTGATCTGCTGGTGCCGCGCCAGGCTGACGGCATTGCCGTGGACTCCACTGCGAGGCGTTCCCGATGGAATCGCAGGGTTGAAAGTTGCTGAGACGTTCAGTCGAAGAAACGGAACAAGCTGGCACGAAAGGGAGGCTCCACGTACGAACGGCCACTGCGTTTCCACCAAGCGGCGCTGCCCTATTTGCGCTTCCGGTATTCGCAGTCCGGATTCCTGCGTGGCAATGGAGCGTCGCGCCCCGCCCCCGTCGCTCGAGCGTAGGAGCTACCAATGGTGGGCGCGGACGTATGGCACGCGAGCTGCGTCAGGGACAACGGAAGCATCTCCTACGTTGCCTCGAGACGGCAGCGGCAAGCAGCCGACAACAGACATGCAGGGGGAGTGGAAGAGCGAAGCAGCGCTGCACGATGCGATCCGCGCCAACCGAGTTGCGCAGGTGGAGCGATGGGTTACCGACTGCCCGGCAATCGCCGTCACGAAGGTTGGCAAGTTCATGACGTGATTGCTCTTCATGCGTATTCTGACGGGCCTGCGCATGCCCGCTGTAGGTGTTTGTAAGTGCCGCGACTTTGTGGTCTTGACCTGCGGGAATGAGGCCGTGCATGACCATGACTTGCGGTCCATGCTTGAAGCCAAAGACAAAGGTATACAGTCGCGCGCTGGTCCTGTCCGCGACATACTACTCGTCGGTCCGTACCGGTAGTTGAGCGCCAGATTGCTCCTCGTACACACCACAGCACACTGCGCTCTACGTGGCGAGTTTCTTCGGGCGCCATGAGATCGTCGCGCTACTTCTCAAGCATGGAGCTGACAGGTTCAGCTATGCGTCTACCGCTCGCTCGAGTAGGTCCGTGTTCAGAGCGTCCTGACACGTTAGGGCTTGCACGCAGGAACTTGGCGTGCGAGGGCTTCCGGCCCATCGACGTTGCGGGACTGGGGCGGCCCGACGCAGTCGACCGCATGAAAGTGCGCGCGTTGCTGGCTGGTGCGTGACCGCCCGAGTCAATCGCTACCCGCACGCCCGTGTTGATCTGGGCGCTCTCGCTCACACGCCGCTCCTCCTTCCCCGAAACTGCGCGACAACAGACAGCGGCGCGGTCGACGTGATGATCCTGGCGGCATCAAGCCAGCAACCGCTCCGCTGCCACGTGCACTTCAGCGAGCCCGTGGAGGAGTTCACGGCCGACGACGTGGTCGCGCACGGGTGCCGCGTCTCGCGCTTCTCGAGGCTGCGCGCTGACTTGTTCGTCCTCGACGTCGAGCTCGACCCGCCTCTGCCCTCCTCCCTTACGGCAGAGGTGGTCGGTCTGCCAACAGTGGAGGTTCCGGCTGGCGCGGCCATGGCGACACGACGGAGCCAGTCCAGCGCCGGCGCTTCCAGAAGGCACAGCCACGCATCCGGGCCGTTCCACGTTTCGCCTGCGGCTTTCACCGCATCGCAACCGCGACACCGGGTCCCACAGGACGCAGAATAGCGACAACGCTTCTTGTGCCGATAATTCGGGCAGGACGTATCCAATACAATTTTCAAGTGAAACGGGAGACTCGCCAGAGCAAGCGCTTGCCCGCGTGAGACCTATCCCTTCCTCAGGCGTCCCAATAACTAAAACACTGCGTAAAAGGTCGCAAATTCGCACCTAACGGAAGGTCGCCTGTTGCCATTGGGAGGGGCGACCTCTTTGCTTCCGCAAAATGGTGGCGCTGTAGTCACCTCTCAAAAATATGCAACCCGACCTTGCGTGCACACAAGCCGCGACGAAAGGAAAGGTAGGTCGTTCCTCCCACTGCACGCCTTCCCCCGCCCCTTTCCCCGCGCTTCCTTTCCTTCTCCACCATACAAAGCGCGGCACTCGCGCTGGGCTGTCGCCCGAGATAGACGTGACCGCAAAGATTTTATAGGCAGATTTCTATGGCGCGGGCGTCGGATGGGTCTGTTGGGTGGCCGCTACTATTGGGGGAGGGAGGGCGAGTGAGTGAGAGACGCCGACGGTCGGTCGGTGGCCCTTTCTTCCTCGCTCCCTCGCACGCCAACGAACGGCACGCGGGCCCCTCGGCGGGCGCGAGGAAAAAGAAACAAGCGGCCCCCTCGGCACTCGCCCAGTTGGTCTCCCTTTCACACGGCGATCGATCGCCCTCCCCCGACAGACCAAGCCAAGCAAGCGCAGACGGAGTGCGTGCAGTAAATAGCCAGCCAGCAGCAAGATGAAGAAGTGCGTGCGCTGGTCGACTATCACGGTGTACGAGTTCGGCGTGGGCATCGGCGGCAGCGCAGTGCCGCGGCGCGGCGGGCCGTCCATCGGCCTCGCGCGCAAGCCGCAGTGCGTCTGGAGCTCGCCGCTTGACGACGTAGAGCAGACGGACGACGAGGACGCATCGGCGCACGAGGAGAAGCCCCGCGCGCCGCTGGGCACTGCGGACGCCGCCCTGGGAGACGCGGACGGAGCCAAGAAGCCCGAAGACAAGAAGGCCAAAAAGCCCGCGGCACGCGTGCCTCGCCGCCGAAAGGTGCGGTGGCTCAAGCCGCTCGAGCGAGTGACGATGCTGACCAAGGCCGGGTGCAGCGAGAAGCGTATCTACCGCATGATGATGGAGTCGTCCGAGATCGCCATGTCGCGCCGGCTGAGCCTCTCGCTGGCGCGCGCCGTCACGGCCTAGACTAGCGCGGATCCCCGCGTTTTGGGAGCCCGCGCTGACTATTTATTGCGAGCCCAGAGCGCTGCCAGACGCGGGGAGCCTCCCAAGCCAGACGTATCTGTACCATATAGAGTTTCGATTTATAGTACGTGCTCAAGGCGCCGCGCGATGCGGTGGGCGTCTCTGAGCGTTAATGCCAAGCCTCGACGTTGTGAATACCTTCACCGCGTTCGTTGGCTTCCGTCCCTCCAGGTTCATGGATTGTGGAGAATAGGAAGAGGATGTCCAGGCTTGCATGAATGAACGCTATACTATCTATCCCAACACACCCAAGCAACCCACCGCACGACGGAGGAGCGGCAAGCCCATCGGTTTCTTCCCTCGATCTCCCGTCGCCATCAAGCCCAGCAGCAGCAGAAGCACTCGCGCCCTATTAATAGTCAGGCCGGCGCGGCACCGGACTCGCCCTCATCCGCATCGAGCACTTGGGAGCCGTGTGTCCGCCGACCATGTCGCTGTACACGCTCAAGCATCTGCTGGACGACTGCAGCGCGCGCCCGACACGCACGAGGGGCGCGTCGGAGCGCAAGCGCGAGACGCTCGAGGAGGTCTGGCGTGCTCTGAACGACTGGATCGACTCGCGCTTGAGCCAAGGCAAGGTACGTACTACGCGCGCACCTCCGCGGGAACAAGCTACGCGGCGCCCAGCCGCTTGCCCACCGCCGTCCGCATAGCAATGATACCATGGCGCCCGAGTCTCTGTCTCACTCGCACTATCGGCGGCCTTTGCGTGGGCAGGGCGTGCACATTGCGACGTTCGCGAGCATCTCGTGGGCGGCGGAGACGAACGCGCGTAACCAGCCGCGGCTGCGGCCGGTGCTCGTGCTCTCGGACTCGTTCCTGCGCACGTTCTCGCTCACGCAAAAGCCGTCGGCGGCCGCGGCGCTCGCGCCGCTCGAAGACGTCAACTTCACCAAGATCGCCATCAAGTTCTCCCGCCGCCTGACCAAGGACCTCGTCTTCTGCGGCGTGCGCGACCTGCTGCAGCGGCTCGGCCAGATCGCGGGCTCGGGCGCCGCGCTGTCGGTCGCCTTCTGCTTCGGCCGGCTCGTGGCCAAGAACCGCTGCGTGTCGGCGCTCTTCGACCCGCAGCGCGTGCCCCGCGCGCTCGAGGACCAGGTCGCGCGCTCGGCGCTCGGGTCGCCGCCGGCCGAGCTTGAGGCCGGCGAGTCCTTCTCCTCGCCTTGTAGCCCCGTGGCGGACGGTGGCGCGTCGGCGCTCGACAAGAGCAGCGACGGCGGCGGGGGCGGCTGGAGCAACCCGTACCCACACGTGTTCCCGACGGACGAGGCCGAGGCGCTGCTCACGAGCCGCAGCAACCCGGAGAACGTGGCGCCCTTCGCCCTCGCGGCCGGCACGAGCGTCGAGGAGGAGCTGCGGCTGTTCGACGCGCTGCGGTCGCCCGCGCCGCCAGCCGAGGAACCGTCCTCGGCGCGCGGGCGCGTGTTCGAGTCGGCCTTCCGGCGGCACATTGCCGAGCTGGCGGGCGACGTGGGCCGCGAAGCGCAGCACGCGCGCAGCGAGCACCTGCAGCAGCAGCGCGACGTGGAGGCGATGGCGCTCGAGGCGCGCACGCGCCGGCTGACGGCCGAGGACATCCAGCGGTACCTGCGCGCGCAGATGCAACGGCGCGAGGAAGCCGTCGCGGACGAGAAGCTCGCGCGGCGCGGCACAGACCCGCGCGCCAACTCGTTCTACTCGGAGAGCGAGCAGGAGCGCCGCGGGTTCGAGGACAAGGAGTTCCTCCGGCGCGTCAAGCTCGAGCTCAAGGGCCAGCTGCAGGAGCAGATGGGCGCCAAGGAGCTCGAGCGCCTCAGCGCCCGGCAGCGTACGCTGGACGACGACCGCAGCTTCTTGCGTCGCGTGCGCGCCGAGATGGAGGCGCTCGAGCTCAAGCAGGCGCGCGACCGAGACGAGCTGCGCCAGACGCTCACGGGCGCCTGGAGCCGCGACGCCGGGCTCAAGCAGCTCGCCGCCGCGCGCAAGAAGCAGCTCGCGGCCGCGCAACTCGCGCTCCCGGACACCAACAGCCTGGACAGCGAAGCGTCCGCGCGAGGCGTCGGCTGTGCGTCTCCGCCGCCCTTAGTTGGCGGCAATGGCGGGGCCCGGGCGGCGGCAGGGATGCTCGTGCTGTCTCCACGACCGCCGCGACAGGACGCCGACTACTCCGTCGGCTTTGACATCCGGTCCGTCAACTAAGACGCATTGGTTGACGAGGCTGGTTGCCCGATAGATAACAGACAAGAACACGGGGATGCGAAAATGTAAATAAGAATGTGTATGTAACCAAGCCACGGGGCTGTTACACGAGGGCGGCAGCGGAGGATCCATCAAAGAGGTCATGGCGTTCCGAGCTCAATCCTCGCTGTCGACTCTCGGCACACTCAGGGAGATGCTGGCGCGAATGGGAAAGCGCGATCCGTGCGCAGGCGACTGCGGTCTCGCCGGCGGGTCAACGTGTTCGACGGCCTACATCTCCATGAACGCGTTCACGACGACCTCCACGTTGCCGTTGCACTGCTCGAGGCGGTCGATGACACGCGCCGACTCGACCGACGGCAGAATGTCGCGGATCATCGACAGCTCAGCCGCCCACTTGAGCTCCTCCGCCGACACGGCAGGGGCTGCCACCTCCTCGACGACGGCCTTCTGGGCGACCGGGACTGCGACCTCAGCGGGCGTCGGCTCACTCACCTCCTCCCACTCGCTGTCGCTACCGGCAGCCGCGCGCGGGGCAATCTCCACCGCCTCGGCAATTACCGCCCCCTCCGCCGCAGCACCGGCCTCGGTAGCAGCGGGCGTGACCGTGCTGTTGTAGTTCTTGAGCTCGCCCACGACCTCCTTCGCAAAGTCGCTGATGCCCTCCGCCGCGTACTTGATTCCCTCGGTCGTGTCCTTGACGAGCTGGTCGAACGGGATCTCCTGCAGCGACTGACGCGCCGCGTTCAGCCCCTCCGTCGTGTCCTTGACAATCTGGTCGAACGGGATCTCCTGCAGCGACTGGCGCGCCGCGTGAAGCGACTCGCGCGCCTCCTTGGCGGCCACGCGGAGCGCCTCGTTCGTGTGGTCGAGGCCCGTCTGCGCCGTCGTCTGCGCCTTCTGCGCCCACTGCTCGTGCTTGACCTTGTCCATGGCGGCGTTCAGCGTCTCGACCAGTTTCTCGAGCGCCTTGAGGATCGGCTCCGTCACGTTCTCCTGGAACGCAACCTGCGTACGCGAGACCGCAACAAAGCGCAGCGACTTGACACCATCCTCGCTCGCCTGGAACAAGCGGCAGGCCTCGGCGAACTCGGCGTCCGACGTCACATTCACGCAGTCGCCCTCGGGGTCTGTGTACTGCACCACGAACGAGCCGGGGGCCAGACCGAACGTCGCCTCGAACAGACCCGCGAGCTCCTCCAGGTGGAAGCTCGACATGTCCACGCGCAGGCGGTGGATCTCGCCCTTGTAGCCCAGCTTGAGCGCCGTCGTCGCCATGCCTTCCATCTGTTGCTTGCCTCTGCTTGCTTGGTCTTCTCCGCGTTGGGAAATGAAACCAGACTTCGTAACGCCCGAGGATGAAAAACCTTGACTTCTCGAAGAAAAGATAGTAAAACCTCGATACATCTTGGCTTCAACGAGGAAATAGAGGATTCCAGTGACACGTCAGTACAGTAGCCAAATGAAGTGAGGGAGAAGAATGAATGCGAGAGTGTAGGCGTGTGACAGTAACAGAATAGGGATATAGCCCTATATTTTTGTCAAACCAGGTGAATTCGCCTTTGCCTATTTTTGGTTTGTGTGGGAGTATTTTGCATTTTTTTAAATCAATTAAATTTGATATTTCAATTAATATTTACAACTACTTGTCGTCCGATCGTTTGCTCCTATTCCACCAATCGTGTACACGTATGCAGTTCTTTTCCACCAATAAATCTCTCGCAAATGACCGGGAAACCGGGAAAGCAAGTGCCAGGGAGCCGCCGCCTTCACGCAACAGCGATCGTATAAAAGCAACTGCGCCTTTCCGCGCATCGTCCGTCGCCGCGTGGACCCTTCCTGTTGACGCCTCCGCGCGCGCGCTGAACCTGGCTAGCGCTTCACTATCCATCTACGTGCAGAGCGTACCGTACGATACCCCTTCGCCGCGCGCTCTGACCCCCGGTGTCACGAGCTCCCTGGCGATGGAGCACGCGCCGCCGCTGTCGACGTCCTCGTCGCGCTCGTCCTCGGCGCTCTCGACGGCGCCATCGAGCGCGCTGTCGCCGCGCCTGAGCCGGCTCAACTCGTCCTCTGGCTCCTTCTCGCAGAAGTCGCTGCAGAGCTTCCGCACTGTCTCACTGCCCGGACTCTTCCCCGGCACGCACCTCGGCATCCTCGCCTCGGGCTTGCTCGACAAGCGCCGCGACGGCGCCGTGCGCGGCGGCTGGGCGCGCCGCCTCTTCATCCTGTCCACGCGCAGCCTACATTACTACCGCAAGGCAGAGGACGCTGAGCTCTTTGGCCGGGAGCGCGGGCAGGTGCGTGGACGGATCTTCTCAGTGCACGTCAAAACTGGCAGGAAGCGCCGCCTCTCACGTCTTGGTGATTGTCCTGGCACGTCAAACAGACGCTGCTGTCGGACATTGACTTCGCCAAGGTGGTATCGTCCGACGACGCTCCGTACGGCGCCATTGAGCCTGGCGTTCCGTCCTACTTCCTGGCAGTGCTCTCGGTGAGTTCGCTCGCACGTTCCCTGGAAAATTGAGCCTCGGGATCTATCACTGACACTATTGTTCACCTGGGGCAGACACGGAAGACCCTTTTGCTGTTTCTGCGCGCCGATTCGGCGGATTACGCGACGGCCTGGGTCAACATCATTAACAACGCCGTGCACCAGGCCAAGGCGCTCCGGTTTGCGCCGCGATGGCCGGTCGACACGATGCAGAACTTTATCGCTTCGGCGTCTGGCAACTTTGAGGTCCCAGTGGCCGAGGCGAGCCCGACGGAAGAGATGCCAGAGGTGCAGTCGGTACGTTCCTTCCTCTTGTGATGCCGCCCCTGTGTGGTCGCACTTGCTTAGCATTCGTTCGCACGACAGGCACAGCCGTCTCCGCCGCGAGTCCTGGTGATAAGTGTCGCTTCGAACCCTGGCACCGCTACCGCTTCCGAGAGGCTTGTGCGCCGCAATGTGATGCTTGATAAGGACGTCGAGATCGGCGCATTCGGGAAGAAGGATGTGTGCGTATTGGTGCTAAGCGACGGCGAGGAGGTGGTGGTCGGTCGGCATTTGCTCGGGGACAACCCCGCGGCACTGCTGTCGACATGCAAGCAGTTGAGCGTGAGTACGCCACCCAGGAGCCAAGTGTTGCACCCGAACGTCGTGATTGCCTCCAAGGTTACGAGTACGTCGCTCTTGCCAATGGAGGAACGACGTATAGGCGAATGACTGATTCCAAGGTCGATGGTTCTATCAGTGTCGTTCCGGTGTTCGCGTGCTCCGCCAGTGCCCATGGCGCGGCAGGACTCAGGCGCGACGACTCCGATTGCGACATATTCGTCCACGTTCCAAGTCGCGTTTCCAGGAGCGCTGGGCGGTCTCTTCTTGCTGAGCTGCGTGGTGTCGTTCTACTGCTCGTCGCCGTACGAGGGCCTCATGAAGATCACGATCGTGCTGGGCGTACTGCTCTCAGTCTCGCAGATTGTGCAGTTTGCCGTCTGGTAAGCTCCATGAACGCCACTGCATCTGGTATAGTCACTTACGCTAGCATTGCGTTCTTCGCGATACAGCACCTACGATGCTCAGAATACGCAGCAAGCAGCAAAGAAGCCGGCAATTTCTACAGCCAAGTCGGCTGTTGGTTCATCGACTAGCGACGACGGCTACGTCTTCCACGTGCGAATCGATAGCATTGAAGTGGTCGAGACGGACCAAGACGCGGCTCCACCGTTGGCGCCGACCATGTCGCCCATGTCCGAGATGAGCACTGTTGACTCACCTGACAGCGGCATGTCGATGGACAACCAAGACGATTCCGAGGAGCGTCGAGCGCTTAGCACCGGCCCCATTGGTTTCTCTCCACGGTTCATTGCTGCAGAGAAGGGTGACGAAGTGAAAGGCCGGCAGCGATACCTGAACACTCTCGAGTGGCGGAAGGAGAACGGCATTGACACCATTCTGACCGAGCCCCACCCTACGTTCGAGACGATCAAGAAGTATTACCCGCAGTACTTCCATGGGCGTTCGAGAGAAGGCCAGCCTGTCTACTATGAGCGGCCCGGAAAAATCGACTTGCCAGCGCTTAAGCGCGAGGGTCTCTCGCTTGACGACTTGCTGCGCCACTACATGTACATTACGGAGTACCAGTGGCGCGTGCTGGAGCCGAGCGACTCGGGGCGGTCGATCACGGTGCTGGACGTGACGGGCATCGGCATGTACGACCTTGGAGGCGAGGTGCTGGACTTTATCAAGCGCGCATCGGCCTTCACAGGCGCGCACTACCCGGAGCGCAGCGCGCACATCTTCATCATCAACATCCCAGGCTGGTTCAACATGATTTGGCGCATGGTCAAACCGCTGATCGATCCCGTCACGCGCGAAAAGGTACGACATCGTGGAACTTTACACTGGAATAATGTAATGCAGTTCTCTAACGCAGTATAAACAGGTGCACATGCTCAAGGGCAGCGCGATCCTGCGCGAGCTCGAGACGCTCATTGACCTGGACAACATCCCGTCGGATCTTGGCGGCATGGGCCCGAAGCTGGGCGAGTCGTCGGAGGAGATCGCGCTCGCCGCGCACGTCCAAAAGTACATGAACTGACCATGAACGACGCTGTGGACCTTTAGGGCGAGTGGATGGAGCCGCCAAGTAGACGAGTGAGGCCGCGACCGTAGCAGCCGACCGACAAAAGAAACCCTGTGCAGACCGAACGCGTCAGCGCAAGAATATGAAGTCTATGTTGATCTCACCCATCGAGCGTGAAGGACCTGGGCGCAGCACCGGGACGCCAGCACTTGTCACGCAGTAAGTGCTTATACTGTACGTTTAGAGATAGTGATGTACGCGTCTCACCCCGGACTATGTGCTCCCAGTCTCTGAGCTTGGGAAGGCGTCGCACGCTTCGGACTCGCTGCTGGCTTCGCAGGCATCGCCACCGAAGGCCGCGTACGCCGTGGGGTAGCGCACGCGGTACCGCTCGCTCGTCTTATGGCTGCAGCCGGACCACTCGGACCACTCGCTAAGAGCGCAGTCGACCGCGTCGCACTCCACTTCCTCGCTCAGCGGCCCGCACGCAGCGCCATCGTCCTCGGGGAAGACGACAACCAGCCGCGAGCGCGTCTTGGTGCCCGTCTCGTAGTTGCAGCCGCTCCAGTCGCTCCAGTCCGTCAGCAGGCAGTCGACGGTGCAGACGACGGTCTCGTTGAGGTCGCTGGCGTTGCACGCGACTCCTCCGTACATGCCGTACGCGGCGACTTGGCGCGTGCGCGTCTTGAGCTTGGAGCTCGGGTCGCACCCGCCCCAGCTGCTCCAGTCACTCAGCGCGCAGTCGATCGGGTCGCACGTCTCCTGCTCCTCGAGAGCAGGACAGGGCTCTCCGCCGTACAGCGAGTGCGACCTGATGGTGCGTGTGCGCGTCTTGTTGCCCGAGGCGTAGTCGCAGGCGGACCAGCTGCCCCAGTTGTTGACCACGCAGTCTAGCTGGGTGCACTGCTCCACCTCCTCGAGCGCCGGGCAGTCGTCCGCGCCATACTGTGGCTCGACGAGCACCTCGCGCGTGCGGCGGGTGGTGCCGTCATCCAAGTCGCAGGCCGACCACTCGGTCCAGGAGCCCACGACACACTCGACCGGGTCACAGGACGGCGACTCGGTCACGTTGCCGCATTGCTCAGCGCCGTACATGGCGGGCGTGATGATGGTCCGCAGGCGCGTCTTGGTGCCCGAGACCTCGTCGCAGGCGCTCCAGTTGCCCCAGGGCGTCATCTCGCAGAGCACCGGCTCGCAGAAATCCTCCTCCTCCAACAGGGGGCAGGCTTGACCTCCGTAGCGACTCGGCGTCTCGACTTCTCTCGAGCGCGTCTTGCGCCCCGTGCTGACATCGCAGTCGATCCAGTTGGAGAAGGCGCCCACGACGCAGTCGACCTTGGCGCAAAAGTCCTCCTGCTCGAGCGCCGGGCACTCGGAGCCTCCGTCCGCCGCCTCGACGAGCACCGAGCGCGTCGACACCATGCGGCCGTCTTCCTCGGCGCACTCGGACCAATCGCTCCACCGCGACACGATGCAGTTTACGGGCTTGCACTTGATGGACTCGGACAGCGAGGGACACGCGGCGCCTCGGTACTGCGGCTCCTGCACCACCTCGCGCGTGCGCGTCTTGAAGCCGCGGGCGTCGCAGTCGCCGAACTCTCCCCACGGACCGACCCTGCAGCTAACAGGCTTGCACCTGATGGACTCGCTCAGCACCGGGCAGGCTCGGCCCCTGCCCTTCCGCGCCACCTTGACCGTCCGCGTGCGCGTCTGCTTCATGGTGGATTCGTCGCAGTCGCTGTAGGGGCCCCAGGAGCTCACCACGCAGTCCACATTGACCGACACGGCGGCGTCGGCGCCTCGGAGCGCAGCCGTGGCGACCGCCAGCGCCACCAACAGCCACAACTTTGGCTTTATGCGACTCATCTTCTTTGGTTGCTTGCTTCAGAGGGTTCGGATTGAATTGTGAGTGGATACGAGGCACACTGCAGGAGCTCCTAGGCAAGCCAAGAACACCACAGCTGCGGAGCTGCGGACGGTGCTCCAGCGTCCTCGCGACGCACTGCCAGCTGCGGTCTCGCTGGCCTTGTTATCACATGCTGAGGCCCTGCTAATGCATAAGAGCGCGAATAACGAGGACGCAAAGCAGCTTGCGAGGACGTCGAGCGTGTTCTCTGTGGTGGCAGTTCCAAGCAGATTGGCCACACCGTCCTCGGCAGGTCAGGAGCGGGTGGAGGTGGCTCCTGTCCTCGCTCAGCCGCCCTCACGGACCGAGTACTGGGCTCCAGATCCCGAGGCGAGGGCGCTATAAATAGGAAGACCAACAGGCCGCAGCTGCCTCTGTATTGCGTTTGAGGGTGTCAATAATGAACTCTTGGCGCTAGCCGAACTGTTTGAGCTCGGGGCACTCCTTGCCTCCGTCTCTCGGCGGGACCAGGACCGAACGGGTCGACACGCGCGCCCCGCCGCCTTCAGCCTCTTCCCAGTCGCCCCAGCGCGACACGAGGCAGTCGACAGGCTTGCACTTGACGCGCTCCACCAGCGGCGCGCACTCGGCGCCTCCGTACTTGGCGGGGCGGGTGACGGCGCGCTCCCGTGTCTTGAGCCCGTCCTCTTCGCACGCGCTGAACTCTCCCCACGCTCCGACGGTGCAGCCGACCGACCGGCACGGCACAGCGTCGCTCGTCGCCGGGCACGCGCGTCCGTAGCCGCTGCGAGGCACCAGCACCGAGCGCTCGCGCGTCTGCGTCATGGTGTCCTCGTCGCAGTCGCTGAAGGCGCTCCACTCGCTCACGACGCAGTCCACGTGCGCGGCCCCCGCGTCCACTCTGTTGTCGGGCGCCAGGCACAGCGCTAACGTTGGGAGAAGAGTTGCAAACCGCGCGGCGGCCTTCATGCTGGCAAGTTGGTAGGAGTGCTGGGTTGACTTGGGAGCTCTTGAGGAAGTGCGTGCGCAGTAAGCTGCTCCCACATTGAAGTGGCAAGATTAGATTTGAAACATATAACCGTTGTTATAGCGTATCATGTCAAGTTAGAAACGCATGATTGCAAAATGGCGCGTGTTCACCTTGGCCTGCGTCACGCGGATGCGCGCGTCGACCGCGGCCACGCGCTCCTTCTCCTGCGACAGCTTGTGTGCGACGCAGTTGAAAATGTTGCCGACGACCGCGTCCAGCTGCGAGAGCTGCTTGATGGAGTCCTTGGCCACGAACTACGGCCGCAGATCCTCGTACATGCGCTACACCTGCGAGGCCTGCGAGGCCTGCGAGGCCTGCATGGTGGCGGCCTGGGTCGTCCCCCCTCTTGGTTAAGTGAGGATGCCAAAAGATGCCTATATAAGCGTTTGATATGACAAACGCAATTTTTTTGGCGACTGCTTAAAACCTCAAAACCTCACAGCAGCATACAAGATCCTATATCTGCAACGGTATTATTTAAAAAATGTCCCCTAAAAAAACACATTCAAACACGTTTTATCATGTGTAGAATACTCCAAGTATTAACATATGAGTCTTTGTATAAACGAGAATTTCATAGGGGAATTGTATTTCGATTCGAATTACTGGGTTGTTCTCTTGCGGAGGGGCGACATCGTGAGTTTAAAAATGTATGCGGTTTCAAACGACCATCAAAATCGACGCATCCATTACTGTGAAGCACTGATTAGAGCGCTCACTTAGCCAACATACGATATCAATTCAGATATATCGCGACAATTAACAGTTTAGAAATGAAAGAAATAACTGAAAAATAATGAAATCGATCGCTATTTAGAAACACCTGCAACTCGGCATCTTGCAGCAGTCGGTCGGCGGTGGGGCAGTTGACGACAAAGAGAGGTGGCCATGGCGTCGATGGGGCTCGCGCCGCCGGAGGAGGTGGTGATCGATGGGGACTCGACGGAGGACGACGAAGACGTGGCGGTGGTGCCACCGCCGTCGCGCAAGCGAAAGCGCGCGTCGCTGATCGCGGACGAGGAAGACGAGGCCGACGACTACGACAGCGCCGGAGACTCTAGCACCGCTGCCCGGGAACGCGACGCGGCGGTGGCCACGCCAACATCTCGTACGGTGCAGAGCAAGCTAAACTTTGTGGAGGTGCGGCGGCTCGAGCGTGGGCCCAACGGCGATGGAGAGGACGAGGACGAGGACGACGAGGTAGAGATCGTGGGGCCGCCGGTGCGGACGACGCCCGGGCCCAGCGGCAGCGGGCGCAAGTCGGGACGGCTGACGATACTGGAGAGCGACGACGAGCAGGAGCCTGAAGAGCAGGAGAGGCGGCAGTCGGTTGGTGCATCCAGCCGAGGGACTGGGCGGCGGAGCAGCCTCACACCAGCGGCGCAGCAAGGAGAAGAGCGGCAGCCGCAGTCGACGTCGTCGTCTAGCCGGCGCAGCACGCGCATCGAAAAGAAGCGCAAGGAGAAGGAGATCCTGAGCAGCATTACGCGGCGGCTGGACTATCCCGTGCTGGACAATTGCCTGGACCGTAGTGGCGAAGAAGCCAAGGCAAACGACTCGGACTATCAGGACGAGGACTATGGAGACGATGGAGAAGACGACGATGAAGTGGCGCAAGAGGAAACGTTCCGACGGCCCAAGAAGCGGCAGCGTCGCGAGACGGAGCGCGAGGTGCTGCGTGCCGACGGGGGCGAGGACATGGACGAGTTTATCGTGGGCGACGACGAGATCGAGTACATGGACGACGACGAGAAAGGAGTAATCAGCGTCGAGTCATCCGACAGCGAGGGCGAGCTGGATGCGGCGGAAGAGATGGAGGCCATGCGCGCCACACGCTCGCGCGACCAGCTCGACTGGTTCGCCATCTACCTCGAGTACCTGGAGGAGAGCATGGTGGACCCCGAGTTGGACCACAAGATGCGCCGCTACAAGAACAAGCCGCACTTTCGCACGTTCCACGAGGCCATCCGCCATGTACGTTGCTTTGGGCCGAGGAATGTTGGCGTGCACTTCTTGTGGCTCTAATTGAACCCCGTGCTGTGTGGCTAGATTGAGCGCGTGATCTGCTCCCGCCGCGACGCGTTGCGCGTCAACATCGTGTGGCCGGACGAGTTGATCGATGCGATCGACAACGCCTCGCAAGTGCGTTGGGAGCGCGAGGAAGCGGGAGTTGACTGCGAGGCGTGCAACCGCAGCGGCCACCCTGCTACCTTCCGCGTCTTCTACAGCGGCGTGGCGTGCGACGCCACCGAGCTGTACCGAGACGGCTGGATGGAGCGGTGCGTCACACTGGCTTGTTTTGAGCATGAACCGTTGTCTAAGGGCTGGTCAACTATAACAACGCTCGTATGACTGTTTATGAACCGTTCAGGCTGCGTGAGGCGATGAAGGAGGCATCGCCCGTGCGAGCGCGCTTTGATGTGGGCAGCACGTGTCATTCGGTGCGCCCCACTCCATGTTCTACCGTTGTGCAATGCAGGATGAAGGCCCTGACGTGTTTGCTGGTCCGTGTTCCCAATGCAGCGAACGCTCGTGTACTGGCAGCTCCTGCACGCCAAACAAATGCTGTGTGCGATCGTGGATGCCAAACGCCGGGAGAACAGTACGAGAAATGGCCGTATCCCGCAGGGACTTCGCGACGAGTTTTACAAGAAGGAGTACGGGCGCTTCAAGCGACTGCTGGGTTTGGTCGACCGATTCTCGACCGAGACTCGCCAGGGTATCTCGTACATACCGAACGTCTGGAAGAACGTGACGAGGAAGCACTTGGTGAGCGAGTTCTTGCCGGCGCCGGCAGCGCAGCATAGTGGAAGCCGCCGCGGCACGCTCGACTCGCTGGTCGCCGAGAGCGACGACGAAGAGGAAGAGGACGAGGAGGAGGTGATGGAGCAGTTGGAGTCCAGAAGACTGTCGTCGTCGTCGTCATACGCCGCAGCGGCAGCGACCGGCGATAGTGATGAGGAGAAAGCGCCCATCCCGAGCGCCAGACCCGAACAGGGGAAGCGTGCGCCAGTGACCGAGACACAGCCGCCTGCGTCGTCGAACGTAGCCAACGAAGACGACAAGAAGCTGGTGGTGGGCTCCAAGTCAGAGCCTCAGGACTATGACGACCTCATGTGCCTGGTGTGCCACAAGCGCCCGCGAGATGCCGCTGTCGTCCACGGCTTGTACGTGCACTACTACAGCTGCTACGGGTGCGCCAAGAACCAGCTGCGCGCCAAAGATGGCTGCAGCGTGTGCGATCGGCATATTGACCAGGTGCTACGCATGCTGCCGTTGACGCCCGAGATGCGGCGCGCCATTGCAAACGAGTCCGAGAAACCTTAAGTGGCGCAATATGGTGTGGCTACACATCTTCAGGTGAATTGCGATCCGGCAGTTGGCGCAACAAGGCGAATGTCTATCGGCTAGGAAAGCGTGGAGTACGTACACTCGGCAAGGTCCGATTCCTCCTCCATTGCCAGACCGGGTGAGTGGCCAAGTCAGTCGTCAAAACGTCCCCCCTCTACCAAGCGCGGCACCATGGCACCCCGTCGAGATTTAAACGCGGTCGAGATCATTTGTGGGCACGCGCATCCTCGTGTCGTGTGCCTTCGAGGGACGGTCAAAGCGATCGAATCGTTCATCGGCGTGGCTTCGCACTGGACAGTGGTGACTGCGATCGAGTCCGACTTCAGCAAGCGCGAAGACATCATGTCGCTTCGCTTCATGACGCGCGTGGCCGCGGCGGAGCCTGTAGACCTGGACCCGCTCGTCAAGCACAAGCGCTTCTCGGACGCTCTCGTTGAAGTGGCGAGCCAAGGAAGACTTCGCTGGGTGCAATGGCTCGTGGAGGAGTATTGCCGTCGGGGCGTATCCGTCTGCCAGTTGCAGAAACGGCTGCGGCGGGGCAAACGCATGTTCTACGGTGGCTGCACGAGCACCACTCGGATCGCGTAGCTTGGGGCCACGGAGAACTGGACGCGGCTGTACGTGCGGGTCATTTGGAGACGGTAAAGTGGCTGTGGGACCGCGGATCTCGCCTCGACCACATTGATTGGACTGGGCTGGTTTCTTCTATGGTGGTGACGGGAATCGGCATAAGCGTGGAGATGGCGGAGTGGCTGCTTGAGCACTGCGATGGGCCTGCAGACGAGCGACAGGAGGTTGTGGGTTCACTGACGACGCTCGTGGCTCGACGTGGCAACCTCGTTTTCGACTCGCATCGGCCTTGCTCCAACGGCTGGGTGCGTGTTCGCTGCGATCAAGGCTGGAGATTTGGACGCGTGCAAGTGGCTGGAGTCCATCGGTGTCACGAACGAAATCGACACAGTCTCGGCCTACAATGCGATCATGCACTACGTACAGTATGGAACTTGTAACTGGGAAGTGGTCAAGTGGGGGATCGAGCGGTGGCCACCGACCACCGACAACGTCGATGTCTGCTTCCGCACTTTGGTCAACAAAGCAGCCGAGCGGGGGGACTTGGATGCCATCAAGTGGGTCTACGAGCGTTGGTCGATTCCGGGTTCTACCGACGGAACGAACACGGCTGCGCGTGCTGGCCATTTCCACATCGTGAAGTGGCTCGAAGATACCCCGATGCGAGGAGCACGAGGTATTGATGGCGCCGCGTACTGTGGCGATCTGGAGATGATCAAGTGGCTGCACCAACGACGGCCAAAGATGCGTGCACGAGCTTAGCGATGGACCAGGCAGCCGCACGCAACCATTTGGACGTGGTCAAGTGGCTGCATGCCAGCCGAGATGAAGGGTGCACTGTCCAGGCGATGGACATTGCAGCTGCTCGCGGACATCTCAAAGTGGTGCGGTGGCTCCATTCGAATCGCAGCGAGGGTTGCTCGGTCCGCGCGATGGATCGTGCCGCGAGGAATGGACACCTCAAGATTGTCATGTGGCTTCACGAGCATCGGCTCGAGGGTAGCAGCGCCGCTGCAATGGAAGGAGCTGTCAACGGTGGACACTTGAAGGTGGCGCAGTGGCTGCACGACCATCGCGGTATTGCCTGCGGTGCTCAAATGGTTCATCGTGCTATGCTACGCGGATACACCGATATTGTGAAGTGGATCCTGTTCGTTGAGCCCACGGTACCGATCCATCGTGCCGTCGAACTTGCCGTCCATTTCGGCAACGTAGACGTGCTACTCGCGCTCCACCGCGCTGACATATCGCGCTGCCGCCCACGGAGACATTGGAGAGAGCGGCTCTGCGAGATAGTGCAGTTTCTGGTGCGGGAGTTTGGAGCGGAACGTCCTGGTCTGGCCAAGCTTTTTCGTGCTGCGATCACTGAGCCTGGCCAAGTATACTCGCTGCGCTCCACGTACGTGCTGGACTGCCTCCCGTGAATCGCTTGCTACAGCCTCTTCCCAGTGCTCCAGTCGAACGTGGTCGCTGGTCGCTGTCGCTCTGGCGAAGTTGGCGGTGGTGCTCGTTCAGAATCGCCGCGGTGGAGCAAGATGTTGCGCTCAGAGAATTGTTCCTCTGTGATGATGCCATCGCATGCTCGTACTCGTCAATATGGCACGCCTGAACTCGCTCTTGAGGTACAGGAACGCTTTCTAGAGGAATATATCGGCAACTTGGGGCTCCAATCCACGTCTAGAGTTCGATTCCTGGCGAGTTGTTGGACGCGGACCAGACGAGCGGGTAGCCGTTCTCCTCGAGCCGCGCCTTGACCTCGAGCGCGTGCTCGTACGACTGCGTCTCGACGACGCAGCGCACCGCCACGTGCGAGACGCTCGCGTGCACCCACGCGCGCTCGTGGTAAATGTCCTTGACGCTCGCGCCGCAGTTCCAGAGCAGCGTCGTGAACTGCGCGATGCCGCCCGGGCGGTCGCTCACGGTCGCGACGAAGCGCACGAGGCGGCCGTCGGCGGCGAGGCCGCGCTCGATGACGCGGCCGAGCACGGGCGTGTCGATGTTGCCTCCGCACAGCGGCAGGACGAGGCGCTTGCCCTTGAGCTCGGGGAGCTTGTCGTCGATCAAGGCGGCCAGGGAGCACGCGCCGCCGCCCTCGACCACGACCTTCTCCTGCTCCACCAGCCGCAGCACGCTCAGCGCGATCGCGCGCTCCGAGACAGTCACGACCTTGTCGACGTACTGGCGCGCGATCTCGAACGCGTTCGAGCCCACGCGCGGCACGGCCAGGCCGTCGGCGAGCGTCGGCGACGTGGGCACATCGACGGGCTCGCCGGCAGCAAGCGCGCCCGAGAAGCTCGAGCAGAGCTCCGGCTCCACTCCAATGACTTGCACCTTGGGCGCGAGGGTCTTGACAGCGAGGGAGATCCCAGCGATGAGCCCGCCACCGCCGATCGGGACGATGATGGCGTCCACATCCGGCACCTGGCGGGGTCATAGCGAGCGCAGCAAGTCAGTAACGCGCATAGGGGACGTTGTGAGGCTGATCCTACTGTGATCAAAGTGCTCCGCACCTGGTGGAGCATCTCGATGGCCATGGTGCCGGCTCCAGCAATGATGTTGGGGTGGTCGAAGCCATTAATATACGCCATGTTCTGCTCCATCACCAGAGCAACCCCAACAGAGACGGAGGTTAGCACCGCAGCAGCAACCCTCTCAACACGACCCGTTTATGAAATAGGAGCGCACCTCGTCGCGCGCGAACTCGTCGGCCTTGTCGCGCGCCTCCAGAATGTGCGCGCCGTGCAGCACGACGCGTGCGCCGAGCTCCTGGCACATGGTGATCTTGGTGAGCGGCGCGATGTGCGGCATGACGCACGTCACGGGGATGCCGAGCTGCTTGCCGTGGTACGCGAGCGCCAGCGCGTGGTTGCCCGCGGACGCGGCCACCACGCCTCGCTGTTTCTCTTCTGGCGTCAGAAGCAGCAGCGCATTGCGAGCGCCGCGCTCCTTGAAGCTGTCGATTGCAGTCACGACGCGCACGCATCACCAGCGCAGATGGTTAGCCAGCGAGCACGCTCTCGTTGCCCTCCCTCCCTCCCCAGAGCCGTGGTGGAAAGCAGTGGCCCCCTCCCACCTGCCCGTCATCTGGCGGTAGTCCTTCTTGAGGAACAGCTCGTAGCCCATGCGCTTGGACAGCAGCGGCGAGTGCTTGCACGACGTCTCGACGATGCCCTTGCGGATGCGGTAGCTCGCCGTGCTCACGTCCTCGAACGACACCGCCAGCTCTGTCGCGCCGCGAGACCGCATCAGCCGCCAAGAAGCCCGCGCGTAGCGTCTGGACGCATGCGGAGGCGAGGAAACGCACCTGGAGCGGCGGTGGAGAGCGCGCGCGCGGCCGTCGAGCGGGGCGCGATGAGCGCGCATCGGGCCAGCATCTCTCTCTCTCTCTCTCTCTTGGTATCTGCGTGAAGCGGCGTCGGGTCGGACGGACGGACGGAAAGGACGCGGCGAATCGCGGAGTGAGCGTTTGAACAATTCGCATTGAGCTACTCGGAGTACGTATTGTGCCAAGTGCAACGACTGGCGCGGGTCGATGTTGAATGCCCGCAGTACTGTATGTTGCAGCAGCTCCGTCTCTTTTTGTTCGTCTAATCTGGTGCGGCATCCAATCCGAGGGCAAATATATGGCGCTCACTATGGGTGGACTGGATGATCCAGTGGATCGATCCGCTTTGCTTGGAGTCACAAGGAGGCTGCCAAAACAAAGAAAAGGCAGAGTGCACGTCACATGAGGGGGAAAAACCTCTTGAAATGTATGAGCTCGACATCACAAATTGCATTTCACAGGTAGTTGAAGTGAGATCCGAACGGTTGCTATTACAGTGGCTGGCACATGCCGAAACACGTTTCAGCTTGGGCAGACTCCAAAACTGCAGTCCACCGTCGCCCGCGTCAGAGACACTCCGCTGTAATTCGGAAAAGCAGTCCGCCGTCGCCCGCGTCTACGAAAAGATCTGCAGCGAGCCTGCGCAGACAAAGCGCAGATTGTTGAGCGCCGCGTTCGCGTCTCGACTGGCGCGGTAGTTGTAGTGCGGGCACACGAACAGGTCGTTGCTGCCGAGGCGCGCGTGTAGACGGTAGTATCGCCCGCACGTTTGACTTGTGTACATCTCGGAGCATACGACCGTCAACTTGCCCTGCACGTTGCACTTGGCTTGGAGGAGCAGGCGGAACTGATAGTGGTTCAGACTCAGCATCGATTGGTTAAGACCATGGCTGCGCGCAGTGCTGGGCTGCAGCATCTCCTTGGTCTTGAATAGGGGTAGTAGAATCACGTCGTAGTGCTTGGTCAGGTACGCGCACGTCTTGTAGTGCAGGTCTTTGACGAGGTTCTTGAGCTTGGCCGTGCAGCTCATGAACGTACGCTTGGCTCTCGTGTACGCCCGGTACTGCCACCACCGGCTCTTGCTCTTGTTTTTCTTGAATGCTGCCATCACGCTCTGAGCTTCAGAGGCTCGGCCGCGCACCGCGAGCAGACGAGTCTTCGTCTCCCGTCCAAACTCCAGCGTTATTCCGCGGAGGTCAATGCCAGTCATGAACGCCTTGATCCCTGGGTCGAGGGCAATGCACGCCTTATTGTACTCGTAAAGAGCTGGCTCGACAGTCTCGGGGACGGCCACGTACCAGAAGCCGTTGCGGTAGAGTATGTCGATCTCGCAGGAGATGTCCACGAGCGCGTCCATTTTGACGCAGATGTTCTTGAGCTTCGGAATCGAGAGGTAGAAGTTCCCGCCTTTCGTGCCGATGCTGGCATCTCCCCCGTTTGCACTAAACGTAAAGTCGGGGCACAGCTTCTTGCTTGCGAACCGAATTCTGAACTTGTTGATGTTACCGTTCCTCTTGTTGCTGAACGCGCTCTTGACGTTGGCCTCGAACATCCGCATCGCACTTTCTCGAAACGAGTATGGCGTCTCGTGCGCCCACTCCGGCGGTGGGCCCATGTCTTCGGGGTACGTGCGCGGCTTGTGCGTGCTCTTGTTCACGTACAGGGCCCTGAGGCTGATGGCGCTGTACTCTTTGGTCGCACGAAAGTGTGGTAAAACCACGCGCCGTTTTCTTCGCGCAGCTGCCCTGAACTCACCCGTCGACATGTCGCAAGGACAAGACTTGCGGGTTTTTGGGTCTTTGGATCCCTGGATCTTTAGAGCCTGGGATCTTTGGATCTTTGGATCTTTGGATCTTTGAATCTTTGGATCCTTGGATCTTTGGATCTGGATCTTTGGATCCTTGGATCTTTAGATCCTTGGATCTTTAGATCCTTGGATCTTTGGATCCTTGGATCTTCGGAGAAGTCTTTGAACCGCGAAGAGACCCGGAACCCCAAAAGGATGGATAGAAGGAAAAAAAAGACAGAGTCTGCCGCGAATGCAAGGCCGGGACCAGTATCCAGTAGGAAGAATAAAATCCAGCGGACTCAGGGTAGGACAAGATAGGCAGGGAAAGGAGTGGCCACAGGTGAGGCCCCAAGGAGAGGCCCACCGCAAGTCGAAGGCAGTCGTGATTTTCGTCAACAAGACACCCAGCCCAACGCTTGTGTGTCCACGCGTCTCAACACCTCTCACGCTCAAAGGAGCGTTTTCTTACCTGCTTGGAAGCCCCGGATACCCAGGCCAACCACGTGTGCTGGGAGCACACGCTTCGGTTGCTTTGGAAGCCCCGACATCCGGGCCAACCATGTGGTGTAGCGGAGCCACGATTTTTAGGCGCCCGCTCACGCACGAGAAGGCCCTTGGCTTAATCGGCAGTGCCGGTTGAGACGCAGGTGATGGCGTGGAAGGTGGTCGTGGCGCGGATGGACCCTCGCCCACGCCCTCGTAGAAAACAGCCGAAGCGGTCACCCGATGTGACCGTGGCTCGGCCTT
>JAADXZ010000198.1:0-33059 GCA_023338055.1 Phytopythium mirpurense | reverse complement strand
CGCTGGGGATGCAGGTCGGGTTCCGACGCAAGATGCTGTCCGTGTTCGCGCTGCAGCTGCTGCTGTTGACGGGCTTGATGGGACTTCTCACGTACGAGCCAACGCTGCGGGGACTGATCCAGGACGCGTTCGAGAACCAGCTGTGGCTGGTCCTTGTGCCGCTTGTCGTCATGATCGCGACGCTCGTCTGCGTGTACCTGGTGCGCGCGCACTTCCCGCTCAACTGGATCACGGTGCTGCTCTTTAGCGGGGCGCTCGGCGTCTTCCTCGCCGGTGTTCAAGTCTGGATCGCCACCAACGCCGCGCTCTACTGCTGCGGCTTCACCTTCGTCAACGTGTGCGTCATGGTGCCGCTGTCGGGGCTCACGCGCAAACGCCGCGTGCGGACGCCCGAGACCATCGGCGGGCAGCCGCATATGGTCACCATCGGCGGGAACCAGCGGCTGCAGACCGAGACGGTGCTGCGCTCCTCGACCTTCGCTGGCGCCGTCGGGTTCGTCGTGACGACGGGCGTCGCCGGCGCGCTCTTTGGCGTGTTCGGGCGCGAGTTCGTGACGCCAGAGACGTTCGGCTACGCGCTGCTGTTCGAGCTTGTGCTGATGACGTGGTTCTCCTACGATGCCAGCTCCATGTACAACGTCATGACGCCCGACGAGTACATGAACGGCGTCGTGTACTTCTACATGGACCTGATCGCGCTCGTGGCGCTCGCGCTCGTCTTCGGCGGACTCATGATCGCCTGCACGGCGCTCGGGCCGGGCGCCGGCATCGGCTACTGCGACTTCTACGGCTGCTGCCTGCCGTACAACTGCGACGAGGTGCGTGAGGAAGGCGGCGCCCAGGGCAACGGACCCGCCCAAGCCGCGGCCGGGAGCGCCGTCGTCATGCCCCAGAATGACGGGTAACGTTAGGTTGCTTGTACGACTTTCTGGAAAAATAGAACCCCATCCATTTTAATACAGTTATCAAGTGAGTGTCAGCATGACGCGAGTTCCACAATCTGATTGGTTCAAACTATTTCTTCGAATAGAGTCAGCGACGAAAAACGCGTACCCTGAAGAACAAAAGTGAGCCGCTCATGAATTATTCTGTCCCCGACGCTGCTCGCTCGTCGTTCGTCGGCGCAGGAGCTGGCTGCCGCTGCTTCCCCCTTTTCCGCGCGCCGACGACGCGCGAGACGATCGATCGCGCGCTCGCACGGCGGCTTCAAGCATCACAGGCAGAGCAACCGCCCCGTACTCTCAGTACTGAACACAGTCCCGCGTTAGCGACAACCGTTAGCGACAACCGGAGCCTCCCCCTGTCCGCTGCCTGGTCTATTCTCCGGTGCGGCTTCGTGGCCGACGAGTGCGCCGTCGACTGTAAAGTGGGACCTGTCGCGCTCGCTATAACTCGGAGGAGGCTGACAAGCGTGAGCTCACGCCTCGATAGCCAGAAGCTCAGGCGTGAGTAGCGAGCGAGCGAGCGCACAAGCAAGCACAAGCAAGCACTGCCGGTCGCCACGGATCGCTCCGCTGCCTCTCCCTGGTCTTCCACGGGCTCACACTCGAGTTATCTGCACGCCACCGGACGCGCACTTCCAGTTACAAGCACCAGCCGTTGCAGAAGTAGCAGCACGAGTAGAGCCCCTTTGTTTTCTGTCGCCATGGCCGAGTGCTCGGAGGACCTACAGCGGCAGTTGCGCGCGTTGGGCATCAACCCGTCGGACGACGTCTTCCGCACGGGCTCGGAGCAGTACGACCACAACGGACTGAGCTCGCCGATCCCACAGGAGGTGCACTTCCTGAACGCCGAGCTGCGTCGCTGCCCCGTCGAGGGCGTCGGCGTTGTGCTGTGCCTCTTCTCGGGTGCGGGCTTCGCCTACGAGTTTGTTCGCACGCTGCGCAAGTGCATCTACGGCAAGGTCAAGCACGCGGTGCGCCTGCAGCTGACCCCGCATGGCACCTTTGTGCGCACCAACTTTGAAGTGGCGATCAAAGTCATGAGCAAGGTAAGTCGCGCGCGTGTAGTAGTGCCATTCGTGGTGGGCGGCGGTCCAAGCGCTGACGACGCGTATACGATGCCTGCAATGCTCAGGCGATCATAGAGGAGGGAAACCTGCAGGAGAACCCGCTCGTGGAGCTGGCCGCGCAGCAGTATCTATCGCAGCCCGGACACGAGAACGTGCTTGCTCTGGTGCGTCCGTCTGTCTGATTGTTTGATCCAATATGCTGCTACTGGTGTGAGAGCAACATCAAGCTGACGGTGCGGGAGGCGTCTATCCTATGGCGGATGTGCAGGTCGAGTGCTTACACGACGCAGACTTTATTTACGCGGTGCTGCCCTTCTGCAACGGGGGAGAGCTCTTCTCTGTGGTCGAGAGCGGCGGGGCCATGGACGAGCGCGAGTGCCGCCACTGGTTCACCCAGGTCGTCGCTGGCCTCTCGTACCTGCAGAGCCGATACATCTGCCACCGCGACATGTCGCTCGAGAATGTGCTGCTAGACGGAGACATATCCAAGGTGCGCGCATCGCTTCGAGCACCACTCTTCCCTCTGCTCTCCGTGATCGCCGTTTTGACATTGGATATGCTCGTTCGGCGCCACAGATCATTGACTTTGGCTTGACGATCGGCATCCCAGTCGACTCGCACGGTATGACGTACCAGTTGCCGCCAGCGGGTGCGGTCGGCAAGATCTTCTACATGCCGCCCGAGGTACGCCTTTGCTGCTATGATCGCTTGCCGGTAGCCATGTCCGAGCTCTACAACAGACTGACGCGGCCCCGCGTCTGTTCATCTCGCAGATCTACCGCAACCAGGTGCCGTTCAATGGGTTCTCCGCCGACATCTGGTCGACAGGCGTCATGCTGTTCATCATGGTGACTGGCGCCCCGCCGTTCGAGCGGCCCGACGACGCCGACCCGCGCTTCCAGATGATCGCGCGCGGCCGCTTGAGCGACATGCTCGACTCGTGGGGCATGTACCACATTTCAGCGGGCGTGCGCGACTTGCTGGCCAAGATGCTGGTGGTCGACGAGCCGTCGCGGCGCCTAACAGTCGAGGAGATCGCCATGCACCCGTGGATTCGCGGCGGGTAGACTCTCGCGCCGCCACGAATCCTCCAAGCCCCCGCGAATAAATGACCACTAACTACGGCCGTGGCGCGCACGTGTTGCAGTCGTTGATGGCGCTGGTTACCGTGTTGGTTACCCCCAGTCCGTCCGCAGGTGCAGGAACAGCTCCGGCGGTGGTGGGATCATCGACGGCGGCAGCTGCTGCAGGTCGATCGTGGTAGGAGCCAGCGGCGCGGGCACTTGGCCTTGACCGGGAGCTGTCGACGGCGCTACTACGACCCACTCTGACGCCGCGTCGACCGCTCCGTTGGGAGGAGGGCCCATCGTCGAGCGCTGAGTTTGATCTGCCGAGGATTCCGAGACATTGACGCGTGAGGAGCCACTATGTATAGAGAGAGCCATCTGGGAAAAGCGACCTCACCTTGGAAGCTTTCGTACCAGAGCTTGACGTTCGCCTTGTGCGCGCGGCCGCTGTTGTGGCGCCTGCGCGCGTCGTGGGAGTCCTCGAAGCTCTTGTTGCAGTACTCGCACGTGAACCTCGCGCGCCCCATGCTGCCACTCCTTGATCGTTCTTGTTCGTGTTGCGGAGCTCCTTGTAGAAGTCGGTGTTAGGAAACGGATGGAAGCATATCGCTTCGATTAAGTACGAATGATACATGAGCACGTATCGTATTGCCTAGTGTCCTCGACGACTTAGGCAATTGATGCAGACAGCCACTGCGTTGCGATGGGAGCTACGTGTACGTGCCTGACAGCGTGATGCTGGGGAAGAAGTAGGACGGCTCGTTGTTGGTCTGGTGCAGCGATACGAACCCATCCATCCAGCGCTTTGTGAGCGACAAAAGGTCTCAGCACTGGTGATGGATGATGACACCGAACTCGGCGGCTACGCACCTGCTCGTCGATCCACGTCATGCCCTCGCGCAGCAGCACGTTCAGCGCGAGCATGCTGCGCTTCTTATCCCAGCCGAGCTCGCGCGCGAGAATGCCCACGTTCACCATGCCGCCAGTGTTCTGCGCCAGCGCCAGGATGGTCGCGTGGTCCGGGCTCAGGACGACCGGCACCGTCACGATCTACAGTCGTTCCCAGAGTAGTGCAGGTGGAATAAGTGAGCAATGGGTCACTAGTGTTGCTGACGCGCAGTGGCTTGGGACATCCGTGACCATCGAATCGTATTGGACTCACCATGGTGCGCTCCTCCATCTCAATCAGCTGGAAGCCCTCGCCCAGAACGCTCAGCTTCTTGACCGCGCGTTTGACGTCGTCATCGGTAACTTTCTGTCTCCATCCAGCAGCATCCCCAAAGCAACGCGTTGGGGGTTTGTAATGCGGCTTGTGTGGCCTAGAGATACCGGCTAGTCGTCCCAGCCAAGGCAGAGGGAGACGTCAAGAGAGCAGCGCCGTATTATTACCTGCATCATGGTGCTGCGCTTCTTGTCGAGCAGTCGCAGCAAGTCGCTCATCCCAATCAATCCACCATTCTTGGGCCTGTCCAGTAGTAGCAACAGTGAGTCCATCGATGCGATACTAGCAGCATGACTTCCAGCAGACCCCGTTTATCAATACTACCGTCACGCACCGGGTGAGGATGCACACTTCGATGATCTGCACGGCAAGCTCGTAGTAAAAGTCTCCGACGTCGAGCAGCTCGGACCAGAAGCCCTTCTTGGAAGCCAGCGGGTCGACGCCGATCTTGGCGCACATGGCCTGGAAGCGGCGGCGGAACTCGGGGTCCTTCTTGATGTTGTTCTTGTACTTGACGGCGAACTGCTGCAGGTTGGAGCGGAACAGCTCCAGCTGCTCCGACACGTGCGACAGCTGCGACTCCACGAGCGCATCGCCCACCTCCGTGAACTGCTTCGCGTGCTCCTGCTTCTTGCGCACGGCGCCGATGCCCACGCCGCGCCGCAGCATCTTGACTTCGCTCGCTACTTACTGACAAAATTTCCTTCCTGGCTTTTTCAGCCAATCATGGCGTGTTTCGTGGATTTATGGTTTGCTTACGCGTAAATTAACGTTCCACGCCGGTTGAGAACCCCGGATCACTTGCTGTTTGTAAGACTGGCGGTCGTGACAGATGCAAACTATGCGTATTTTACTCGAGAAGGGGGCGAGGAAGGCCGCGCGAACACAACAAAAGCAGAAAACCACACAGAGCCCCAAGAGGAGTCCGTCCGTCGTCCGTCCCTGGAACCTGCGCTTCCTCCGCGACCATGTTCGTCTTTGACTGGTTCTACAACGTCCTCGGCTACCTCGGTGCGTCCCCCTGCGTGTGTGTGTGTGTGTGTATGTATGGACGGCACCCGCTGCGGGCGAACGCGGAAAGGCGTCCGTCGTTCTGGATCGCGAGGGAAGGAAGAGCGATCCTATGGATATCCCTCCCCGGCGTGGCGTCCCTGTATTCGCGGCGGGGGGGAGGAACATCGGTGGATAAGATCGGCGGTGGTGGTGGAGCTCCGTCACTAACGTGAACGTGTTATGGACCCTCGAGATAGGCCTGTACCATAAGAATGCCAAGATCCTGTTTTTGGGACTGGACAACGCTGGCAAGACGACGCTCCTGCACATGCTCAAGGACGACCGCGTCGCGGTCCACGAGCCCACGCTGCACCCGAGTGCGTCGCTGCTGTATAATACGTCTCTCTTTGTGCGCGCCTGCGGGTCGAGCGCTAACGCTCGCATCACGTGTTTGTTGGATGTGCAGACTCGGAGGAGCTGATCATCGGCAAGCTGCGCCTGCGCACGTTCGACTTGGGCGGTCACGAGACGGCGCGTCGTCTCTGGCGCGACTACTTCGCGACGGTGGACGGTGTGGTGTTCGTCGTGGACGCGCTGGACCGCGAGCGCTTCCCCGAGTCGAAGCGCGAGCTGGATACCCTGCTGGGCTACGACGAGCTGGCCAACGTGCCGTTCCTCGTGCTGGGCAACAAGATTGACGTGCCGCGCGCCGCGTCCGAGGACGAGCTGCGCGCCGCGCTGGGCCTGTACGAGACGTACGGCAAAGAGGCACGCGGCGACAAGGACGCCAGCATCCGCCCCATCGAACTGTACATGTGCTCGGTCGTGCGCCGGATGGGGTACGCCGACGGCTTCCGCTGGATGGCGCAGTTCCTCTAGACGCCAGACGGACCCCAAGCGACGGCGGTTTGCACGAGGAGGCGCCGGCTGGGCGCCAAGGCGATTGGATTGGATTGGGGGCGAGCGGCGTGAATGAGCTGGAGCGGAGGAGGGGGCAGACGCAGGTGGAAGAGGCCGACGGCCGCGATGGAATATACATGAGCGCAATGCACTGAACTGGTCTGGCGAGAGCCTCCAACGGACAGCAGGACAGCACACACGCACTGTCTTTGGGACCTGTGGTGCTGGCGGTTGTACTGTAGTGATGGAACAGCGTCTATCATTGTGGAGCATGTGCCGCCTTCACGACGTGGGTGGCGTCTAGTGATCCAATCGGAATGTTTTCGACCTGTGATAACCAGTATTTTGTTTCCGCTACGTTCCAACGGAAACTGAACTCGCGTCCATTCCATACTATTCCATCCTGTATAAATGGATACACTGCATACAATCAAGAGCAATTTTGGTATGTATTTATAGAGGATGTGGCCGTCCCTTTCTTGCTGCTGCCTCCGTTCCCCACTTCTTCGGACCAAGCGGAAGGCCGCAGTACCCGCCGGCGCTCCAGAGCCTGTCGCCTCCCTGACGGCCGTCGCGCGCGCCTACCTCGCCCTCCGCGAGGCTACCGCAGCTCGTCCCCACGCTCTACTCTCCGGCGCGCGGCCCAAGGCGCTGCACAAGCGGAAGCACCAGCTTTTCCGTCCCGTCCCACCTTTTGACTCGCGACTCATGCCGATCCCGTCCAGTTCCTCGAGGTAACAAACAGCCTTGAGCCATACAAACACGCAGTCAACGCCCTCTTCTAACGCTGCATGCGGCGCGCAGGATCCCGGCGCCTGGCCAGCGCAAGCCGCCCATGTCGGCCGGCGGCAGCTCCTCCTTCGGGCGTCCCCCGCCGTCGTCCTCGTCCTTCGGCCTCCGCCCCCCGCAGTCGCTCTCGTCCGTCCCTCGTCCGCACAGCTGGTCGCCCAATACAAAGCGCACCAGTAGCACGAGCGCCGCCGGTTGGGACCCCCGCAACGACAACAACCAAGAGAGCGCGAGCCAGGAAGACGCCAGCCTCGTATCCGCCTCCTCCTCCTCGTCCAAGCCTCGGCCCGGCTTCCGGCCCATGGCGCTGAGCATCCAGGTCCCGCCCGTCGCTGCGGCCCCGCGGTTCGTCCCACCGTCGCCGCAGGACGACGACGCGCCGTCGGACACGATCCGCGTCGTGCTGCGGATCCGCCCGATCGCTCCGGACGCGGGCCAGAAGCAGCCCAAGCAGCGCCGCTGCCTCGATGTGGCGCCGGACCGCAAGGGTGTCACGCTCGCGCCCGCGTCCGCGCAGGAGAAGCGCTTCGGCTTTGACTGCGTGTTCCCCGAGAGCAGCGAGCAAGTGGCCGTGTTCCAGAACGTGGGCCGCGCCGCCGTCGAGAACGCGCTTCAGGGCTACAATGGCAGCATCTTTGCCTACGGACAGACGGGCTCGGGCAAGACGTTCACCATGCTGGGCGGCTCGGGGCTCGACAACGCGCACGAGCTGCGCACGTCGCCCTCCCGCGGCCTCATGCCGCGCATCTTCGACTATCTTTTCCATCGCTTAGCCGACACGATCGCGGAGAAGGGCGCCGACAACCTGCAAGCGAGCCTCTCGTGCTCGTACCTTGAGATCTATAACGAGAAGGTGTTTGACCTGCTGGAAGACGCGGGGTCCGCGGCGGCCGCGCAGCCCAAGAGCCTGCGCGAGGACTCGAAGCTCAAGGCCGTGTACGTGGACCAGCTGCGCGAGATGCCGATCGAGTCGGAGCTCGCGGCGATCGAGTGGCTGCGCTTCGGCTCCAAGAACCGGCACATGGCGGCCACCGACATGAACCGAGAGAGCTCGCGGTCGCACGCCGTCTTCACTATCAAGCTGGTGCAGACGGAGCGCACGGCCGCGGGCGTCATGATCACTCGGCGGTCAAGCCTGCACCTGATCGACCTCGCCGGGTCGGAGAAGCAGCGGCAGACGCACGTAGAAGGCCAGCGCCTGAAGGAGGCCGCGCAGATCAACAAGTCGCTGTCGGCGCTCGGGAACGTCATTATGTCGCTGGTCGACGTGTCAAACGGCCAGAAGCGCCACGTGCACTACCGCGACTCGAAGCTGACGTTCCTGCTGCGCGACTCGCTCGGCGGCAACGCCATCACGTCCATCATTGCCACCATCTCGGCCGAGGAGAAGTACTTCACCGAGACGCTGTCGACGCTCAAGTTCGCTCAGCGCGCCAAGTTCATCAAGAACAAGGCGGTGCAGAACGAAGACGCCGACTCGATGGTGCCCATACTCAAGCTCGAGATCGACAAGCTGCGCCAAGAGATCGCCGCGCTTCGATCGGCAAGCGTGTCCCCGAGTGACTCGCAGGCTCAGTTGCCTCCTGGCCAGTCCACAGACCCGTTACATATGCAAGCGCAGCAAGTCGCACAAGCGACACCACCCAAGAAGAATCGATGGGAACCCGCGCTTGAGATGATGCAGAAGCTGCTCCGAGCCAGCGGCGCTGCTGCCCCCGTCGACCTCGAGGGCGAGAACAGCTATGCGAAAGCAGAGCCGGCGCAAGTGCGATGCGACCGACTGGAGATGCTGCTCTACCGGATGATTTGCCGCCTGGAAGAGTTCAAGGAGATCGCGTTCGCGCCGAGTCGACCGCGTCCAGCGCCGTCCCCTCGCCCATCGGGCCTGAGGATGCCGAGTGCGTCTATGCTCCAGGCTCCACGCAAGTACGGCCTCCACAAGGCATCGAGCGCCCAGCAGCTTGAGAAAAAAGCGTCGACCCACACAGACGAGGAGCTGGAGAAGCTTAAGAGGGAGCTGGAGGAGATGACGGCCAAAGCGGACGCGCTCGCGAGCGAGAACAGCTTGCTGTGTCTGGAGATCTGCGAGTTTCAAGACTGGAAGGAGTATATGGAGAGCGAGCGAGCGTCCCCAAGCGGTAACAACGAGCTCTCGGACTCGTCGGGTTTGCAGGAGCATGAAGAGCCGACGGCGCCCATGTTCGTGATCAGCGACCCGAACGAGGAGCTGGAGGAGCTCGTCGGTATGTACCGGTCCCTCTTTGACGAGGTCAAAGTGCTGCTGGATGACAAGAAGCCCATGCTGCGTGCGCCCCGAAGCCCGGGCTCTGGTTCGTCCGTCACAGGCGACACGGTGTCGCTGTCGTTCGCGTCCGAGGACGAGAGCGACGACCAGGAGTCGGTCCTTGACCTAGAGAGCGACGTGGGCGTGAACCAAGACGAAGGCGACAGTGAGCGTGAGATGCGGCGCATCCATGGGCTCCACAAGCGGCTGGAGCGCAAGCTGGAGCAGTACCAGGAGGCGATTCAGCGCCTCGAGAAGGAGCTGCAGGCGACACAGGACGACCTCGAGACGTCGAGCGCAGCGACCAAGTTCGCCGAGTTCCAGCTCCAGCAAATGCGCGGCCTTGCATCGGACGAGGCGAGCAAGCGGAAGGAGCTCAAGCGCGCCATGACGGCCGACCTGTCGGACTTGGAGCGGTCGAACCAGCGACTGGAAGAGCAGCTACAGCTCGCCAAGGCAGAGAAGACCGTGCTCCAAGACAAGTACGCCAGCGCTTTGAGCGACTTGAACGCGAGCAAGCAGCGTCAGGATGAGGAGATAAAGCGGCTGCTGGAGGAGAAGACTGCGCTCGAGCGCCAACAGGAGCTCGCGCAGCACGAGAAGGAGGCGAGACGAGCGATCGAAGGGGAGCTCGCGGAAGCGCGCGCTCGTATTCAGATGATGGAGAACGAGGCGCGTGGCGACGGACTGGAGAACGCTGCGCCAAGCAACTACAAGGCGCAAGCGGAGCTCCAGCGCATGTTGGACGCGGCGCTCGCGGACAAGGCGGAGCTGCTGGAGACAATCCACGGCTTGCAGGTAAAGAGAGCGCGTCGGATAGCGCGAGGGTGTTGTATGCTCCCACGACTCACCTGGTGGCTCTGCAGTCCAGGCAGGCGGCGCCGGTGCCTGACAAGGAGGGCGGTCGCGAGAAGGAGCTCGCGGAGCAGGTGGCCGCGCTCCAGCAGCACGTGCAGCGCCTCGAGGCGGCGCGCGCGACCGAGAGTCCTCGAACTAGAGTAAGTAGCTGATCTCTGGAATGATGAGCAACTTGCGTAGTTGGCGACACGCGTGATGGTGACGCGCTTCGCCTGTCATCCCAGCGGCGGCGAGCGGCTTGGTGGCTCACCCTCGTGCTGGTCGTGGGCGTGTGTGTGTGCTCGTGCTCGTGCTCGTGGTGGCAGCGGAGTCTTGCGCAGCTGCAGCAGGAGCAGCGCAAGGTCAAGCGCCTCGAGGAGGAGCTCACGCGCACGCGGTCCAGCAGCGTGTCGGCCACCTTTGCGCCCGAGTTCTTCTGCAGCCTCTGACGGCGAGCGGAGGGACTGTGTGAGTGCGCTGCATCCGCCATCAAACATGCATCCGAGCTGATCGATCGATCCATCATCCAGCGAGCGCACTGTCCTTCCGTCCAGACTCAAGCCGTGGGGAAGGTGAACGACCAGAGGTGGGATAGGTGACGCAGCTCACTTGCTGCGGGTCTCGCAGGTGTCAACCAAGGCTTGATAGTAGGGTAGATACAACATGACAGCGTCACGGCCGCTGCTGTGGCGCTGGTCGGTAGTCGTCGGTAGTCCATGACGTCGCCTCACAGCGCATAGTGCAGGACGTTGGACGGCGAGAGCATGCGGCGCTTGTAGAAGAGCACGTACGCCGCGTCCGTGACGACGTCTCCGGCGGCCACCTCCGACACTTTCTCGTCGTCGAAACGCAGCCACAAGTCGCGCATCTGCACGCAGCGCGCGTCTCTGCCCGCGAACAGGTGCGCGCTCTCGCTGAAGTCGCCGTCGTAGCGGCAGCACGAAGTGTAATGGCCGCGCGCCAGCCCGCCCACGTGGTTGGCCACGGCGTACAGGTCGTACACGCTCGCCGAGGCCGCGGCCGCCGCCGTCGACGTCGCCTCCGGTGCGACCCAGCGCGAAAAGTCGAGCCCCTCGAGCGGGAAGTCGACGAGCGCACGCACCTTCTGCTTGTGCTGGTTCTCCAGGTACTGGAAGCGCTTGAGCTGGATCATGACGAGGTCTGGCAGGCGCCAGATGTCGCTCGTGCGCGTCCCGGCGCGCGGGACGCCGCACCGCTCGCAGACCCATCGGTCCTCGAGCGAGATGGCCTCCTGCTTGAGCAGCGCGTCCATGCAGTTGGCGATCGGCACAGCGTTCGACGCGGCCGGCAGCTCCTCGCGCGAGTCTTGCAGCTCGGCGGCCATCTCTGGCGGGTAGTCGTCTGGCACCTGGGCGTCGCGACCGGCGTACAGCTTGTAGTCCTTCCAGTCGAGCGTCAGGACGCTGCGGGTCGAGAAGTGCTGCAGGATGCTGCTGTTGTCCAGCGGCAGCGCTACGCCGTTCGAGCTGCCGATGTCCTCGAGGTTCACGACGCGGACGACGTACGGCAGTCGCGCAGTCCAAGCGCGCTGGCACACGTCTGGGTCGTCGGGGCAGGCTTCGTCGCTGGTGGAGCGCTCAGGGTGCGCGCGCCCGCAGGTGAACAGCCCGCGGAGGCGGTCGGCGTCGCCGCTGACGCGCAGGAACCGAGAAACCTGTAGCAGGATCGACAGGTGCATGTCCCACGCCGATTTGTCGGACGCGACCGTCACAAACAGCGGCATGCCAAACACCTCGAACGACTGGTGCGTGTCCAATCTCGAGTCGTCCCTCTCGCGCGTCGGGACCTCGAAGAGCGACCGCTTCGTCAGCAGCGCTGTCTTGGCGCTTGCCAGTTTGGCCGGCATGCGCACGCGCACGCTCGGGGATGACCGGCGCGCGGCGGCGGCGCGGGGAGACACGTAGCGATGCACGACTTGCACCTCGAACACTTCGCTCCGCTGCTTGGTGCGCGTGTGCAGCGGCAGCAGGCGGCCGTCCTTCCAGTCGGCGGGCGCGAACCACTTGTTCCACTTGCTGCTCAGCGCATCGAAGTGCACGCACACCTGCTTGCAGTTGACGGCGCGCACGAGGTCGCGGCGCGATGGGTCGCTCGTCGCCAGCTTCAAGACGCGGTTCTGGACCACTTCGACGACGGTGCCGGCGTGCCAGTCGTCGCGGAGCCCAAGGGCGTCGACTCGAGATCCGACAACGAGCTCTTCGAAGCTCGAGACCGTCGCCTTTCGGGACGACGCCACGCGCTTCACTGCGACTTCGTCCGGGCGCTCGAGCAGACACGGAGCGACGACTGCCAGCGGGACGCTCGGGATCTCCTCTAGCGTCCAAGCGCGCTCGAACGCGTACAGAGTCGTGTACCCGGCGACGTTCTCGACCAGCTCGTCGCCCTCGACGACCCGCTTGATGCGGTTCCGTCGCACCTCGACCACGATGAAGCGGTTGCCTGCAGGGTGCTTGTGGACGGCGGCGATGCGGTCGCACAGATCCGTCACGAAGCTGCCGCGCTCGAGCCAAAAGGCGCTCGCCAGCACGCGCGTCCCTCGCGGTCGCATGTCTTCGTCAGCTTCGCGGCGCTCTGCTCGAGTCTCCAGGCGTACTTGCCGCACGACCTTGACCTCGACGCGAACAAACTTGGCCTCGGGGATGGGGAGGCTGAAGAAGAGGCTCGGGTCGAACGTTACCTTGCGCTCCCCGCATGTCCCGCACATGGTCACCGACCGGAGCTGTCCGTGGAACAAGTCGACGACGACCGAGTCATTCCGCTGTCGGTGCGTAAGCCACGCCGAGTCGCCAGCCGCCTCGTCCGTCGTGCCATCGTCGGCCTCGTCAGCAGCGTCGATGCTAGAAGAATCCTCCCCCGAGAGCGCTTCGTGGCCGACGACAGCGTCCACGCTGCCAAAGCACCCACCGAACCTCATGGGTGATGCATGATGCCGGTTGCTGGATGCTTGGGGCCGGCTGCTCGCCCTGTTCAGGTCCTCGTGGAGACTGTCGAGCAGCGAGACCATGAACTCGTGCGAGTCGTACTGCCGCGTCTCCTCAAAGTGGTGGCGGAACTTGATGAACTCGTCGCGGAACTTGTTGGGGAGGAAGTAGCTGAGGTCGCGCTCGTGCCAGAGCGCCTGTACGAGGCGAGCGTACGCGACCGTGACGAGTCCGCGACTGCCCAGCGGGTTCCTCTTGTTGATGTCGTCCTCGAACCGGTGCGACAAAAAGTACTCGCGGAAGACGGGCGAGTGCCCAATGCACTGCAGCGCAGAGTTCATGAAGCACGTGTTGCCCAGGTTGACGAGGCCTGTCGCTCGAACGCCGTCGTAGGCGACCAGGCGCGACTCCTGGCGCAGCTTGGACTCCATCGACCGGTCGAACCGTGGGAGGAACTTGCGCGCGAAGCTACCGGGGTAAGTCCGAGGTTCGTCGTCACTGTCCCGACTGTCATTGTCGTCGTCCACGAATCCATCGCGAAGGGCGTTCCAGTTGCCTGTCGCGCGGAAGCGGCGGAGCGCGCTGTCGCTGGCGATAAAGTCGTTCCCTGCCGACTGATACACCGTGATGTCGAGCATGGAGGTCTTGGCGGCTTCCATCGCTGCCACAGACCTGCGCCACCGGCTTTGGTCTTCACTCGTGGGGTCCTCGTCCATCGGAATTGGGCGAAAGTCAACCAGAACCTCGTAGGCATCTCGGAACCCGGCGTCGCCTAGCGCAGTCCGTGATGACGCCGACGAAGCGTCAAAGGAGCATTCGACGCGCCGCCACGACTTGAACTTCTCTCGTCGAACCCACAGTGAGATCTCGTGGCTGTTTACCCCTGGGACGATGCCGAGCAGATGGAGCAGTCCTTGAACGCTAGTAGTCGGGTCGATTAGCAACCAGCGCGAGAAGAGCAGACGCACACGCCGCGAGTCGTGGCGCGCCACCCGGATTTGAAGCACTAGTGGGTATAACTCGATCTGGACGCGCTGCAACTTGGGCGATTGCGCCAGATGCCCAAAGTGATGAAGCTCGGGGCCACCGCCTCCGATGATGTCGCTCTCTTCGCTTGTGTTCCTCGTCTCCGCGCTTGTTGCTGGGTCTTCGGCCGACCCCGTTGACACTCGCTCGCCCTTGTGGTGGTGCGCTCTAGCTGCGCTCCTTTCGTCGCCAGCATCGCCTTTCACCTCGTCCTCGGGTTGCTCCTCATCTCGTTCGTCTTGCGGTAAGACTTGGATGACACGACGCGGTAGTGCGGGTCCACCGCTGTAGATCACCTCAAGTCGCTGCCAGACGTGGAAAGGGACTGGCACGAAATCCGTTTCCGACAGCCCTGGGCGCAGAGCGTACGACTCTTGGTCGCTGATGCACAGCCTGGTGTTGGTGATTGGTCCAGGACGAGCAACAAATCCGCGTGCTACAGGCTTCAACTCGTCCGTCCGAGCGTCACGCGCATCCAGGCCTTCAGCTTGCTTGGAGCCGTTCGAACGATCCGCTCCGACGTCCACCACGCTTGGCTGTAGAGTCTTTCTGCTCTCGGTAGCGGAGCCAGCGAACACACGCGCTTGCACGAACTGCTCCCACTGCCTCCACCAGCGCGAGTCCACGAGGTACGCCGTGTCCCCTTCAGCCCACTCGACGCTTCGAAACGCAAGCAGAGTCGCGCCTTCATTCATCGCAGGCCCGATAATGTCGAAAGGTGTCAGCAGAACCTGGACGACACGTGGATATTCGGCCGCCATGACTCGGCAAAACTCCTCGCGGCTGATCATCGCGGACGAACGGGTGGCTGACGAGCGCTGCTGCTGTCCCAACAGTCGTGTCGAGAGTGTCGATACGTCTTCCGAGCCCAAGCGCGCAGCGAGCTGTCGATTTTGAGCGAGAGCTTTCGCCGTGGACTCCATCAGCGCAACCTCGCTGGCCAACAGCCCGCCGTCAACGCTGCGCTTCTCTTGGAACCACTCGAAGATCACCTCGGCCTGCTGATGCACACTGGGCACACCGTCGCCGCCTTCGTCCTCGCGATCCGCTGCAGCTGTTGTTGGCCTCAACCGACAGCGCGCGAGCGTCGCACTCAGCGTCGAGAAGGAGACGCGTCGCGCCTTGGACTTGCCGCGGGCAAAGAGGGCGAACGCCTGCCGCTGGGCCTGGCGACTAACTCCAGCCAGCATGGGGAATAGCCGCAGCAGCGCCGAGCGGCGCTCAATCTGCAGCCGCTCGTCCACGCTGCTGCGGAAGAAGAAGCGCCTGCTGCGCGTCAGCAGAAACTCCACGTACGTCGGGTCATACGGCGGCCGCTTGTCAGCGTATCCCTTCCCGGGATGGTTCTTCCTCGCCTGGCCATGCCTTGCGGCCGTGGCGTCGCCTCGCTCCTGTCTCCGCGTCAGCGTCTTGTTCGCGGCGCTGGTGGGCACTAGCGGCGCCTTGTAGACCGCCAAGTGCACCAGTCCGCGCAGCACAAAGAGCTCCGGGAGGCTCCACGAGTCGACGAGCCGCCGCTCGCGTCGCTGTCGCCGCAGCTCCCTCAGCGCCGAGCCGCGCATCGCGTCCCCAGCCGCGGGCCGGCCCCTGCGCCGCGCAAACAGGCGGCGCAGCGGAGACGTCGACGCGGACGAGCGAGACGAGGACGAGCGCGACGCCGACCGCGCGCTCATTTCGCTCGCGCGCTGTATCTCTCACACTACCTGCCGCTCGCTCTCGGTCCGTCCTTGGGCTTCTCTAGAGTGAGGGCGAGCGGCCGAGTGGATGAGGCGCGAACCTTCCGGCCAGTGCGTTCGCGACGACGCGTAAACGTCGAAAGAAGCGCGTCGAAGGCGCCGCCGGTGGAAGGAACTCGCGTGGGGAAAGGCCGAGAGGGCGGGCCGCCCACACGCTACTGAGGGGCGGGGCGAGCGCAGCGATAGGCCGAGACGGATGGAGCGCTTGGACGCGTCGCGGGCAGGGAGCGGGCGGCAGGAGCGGAGCGCTTGGCGCCGGCCGCGGCGGTCGTGGGTATGGATGGTATGGGCGGCGGTCCTTTCCGCGCTTGGGTGTTCACTTTTTGTTCTGAGATGCAACTTGTCACTTGGGAAAAGTACGGCGAATAAAAGGGAGAGGCGTCTTGAAATTTGTATGGAAAATATGATGAGCGATTTTTTGGGTAAAGAGTAAACGGCGTGGGGAAAAAATTGCGTCAATGAATACTTCAACAGGGGCGGACCAGACCAGGACTTGCATTGCATATACCGGAGGTTTCCGGCGAGCGTCGTCTTGTAGGCTAGCTTTGCTTTAACCCTTTAATGTTAGGGTAGAATGGCAATGTTTCTCTCTGCGGGGAAGGAGTTGAGTTGGCGCTGAAAGTTGCGCCGCGAAGGAGATCGGTATAGCAAATAAATCCTCACTCTTCCCGCTTCCGCACACTGTCAGCAGCACTGCGGCAACGGCAACCAATTGAACTACTTCGGAGTATACCGCAAGCTTGCAAGGGTACTTGACGCAGACACTTCTTATTATAGTATACTACAAGCTTGCGAGGGTGTACAGTGCGTTGTGCAAGATGTTCATGTGGGACATTTTGGAAGTCAGTGCATGCGCCGCTTCGAATGACTACCTGGTAGAAAGCTACACGATGTAGCAACCGATCTTGAAAAGCTGCGATCCATCCATACAATTTATCGCTCGCTTGGATGGAGGAAGGCGGCACCTTCGACCGCGCGCGCGCGCTCAACGAGGCCCTGCCGGTCGCGCGGCTGCGGCGCGCGCTGCACCTGTTCCGCACGTGGATCAGCGCTGGCGGCGGTGGCGACGGCGGCGGCTTGGCGGTCTCCCGGCACGAGCTGGCGATCGCCCTCGAGCTGCCGTCCGAGCGCGACCCGCGCGTCGAGTTCCTGTGCCGCACGTTCGCGGTGGAGCCCTCGCCGGGCCAGCTGCGCGTTGATCTCGTCACGCTGCTGACGACCGCCGCGCTGCTGAGCCAGGGGGCGCTCGAGGACAAGGCGGCGCTCGTGTTCTCGCTCGTGGACCTGGACACGGAGGACGACATTGGCGAGCACGAGCTGGCGCTGGTGATTGCGACCTGCAGCGACGGGCTGCGGCGCCTCGGACTCGTCTCGCGTCGCGAGAGAGTGTCCGAGATGGACGCGGTGGCCCTCGCGTACGAGGCGTTCTCGTTTGCGGGCGTGGATGTGGGCGACAAGATGAACTTGGCGGCCTTCATGCAGTGGCTCACCTTCCACCCACGCCCGCAGGCGCTTTTCGACCGCATCAGGTGCTGTGCGCGTGATTGGCAATCGCTGTGTATGCTCGCGCGATGATCTGCTAACCATAAAGCGTTGGATCGAAGCTGCATCTTCTCCATGTGCGACCTTGCCCAGCAGATGCGGCACGCACTTCAGAGCCACGAGCGCCTGGCGGACACGGACCCGCTGCGATACTACAACTGGATCCATCTCAATGCCCCTGACGACACCTCAGAGCACATTCACGTCGTGACTGGGCCGATCATTGGCAGGGTGCGTGCTTTGCATCGGAACGCGGGCATCGATCAAAATGATCGACTGACTGAATTGTCTTCTTGACTGGACAGGTGACGGAGTCGACGGCGAACATCCTACTGGAGGTGGATCGAGACGCTTTCGTCAAACTCTTTGCGTTCCCTGACGTGTCCACAGCGAACAAGCCCGCCCATACTCGGACGCTAGAGTGTCGGCTCAATGCATTCCACCCAGCGGTCATCACGGTAAAGGGGTTATCGCCAGGCACGGCGTTCATCTTCCGACTGCTCGGCGTCTGTCGCTCTGATCGTGAAAAGTGTATCGCTTCCATCGCAACGTTTCCGGTGCTAATCACGGACGCTGATGCCGCACGCGATGGACACTGCAAGTCGGTCGCCTGTGACCGGCAGCTGACTATCAAGGTTGTCAACCATTCTAGCAGCGCACGGGAGGTCTCAAGCGATTGGGGGAAGCACATCCACGTACCCGTTGAAGTCAGCGCTGATCCGACCGTCTCCCTCCACTATGGTTTTCGATTTGCTCGGCCACGACTGGCGCAGATGCTCGAGCGGATCCAGTATCCGCGGAGCCAGGTTCGTTCGCTTCAGTGTGCTTCGTCTGGATATATATAAGTCGCGGCTAATCTGTCTGTCCTCCTCGTTCAGGACCTGAAGGCGCTCGAAACTTCAGTGGTCGACTTACTAAAGGAGGAGATTCGAGGCGCACTTGCTCGAGCACGCACGCTCTCACTTTTCCGCTCAAGCTCCAACTACATTGTCGATTCCGCCATCGACCTTGTTGGAGATCTCGGACCGTCCGTGGCATCCCATTCGGAGCCCCTGCGGCTGCTCCAGAAACTGGCCCGTCGTGTTTGGGACTTGTATATTGGCGCTTTGTGGGGTCAAGAAGATGGAGACGTGCGTGCTGTCGACTTGTCGGGGATTGCTGTGCTGGTCCACTCAAGGCCTCGTACTGCGAGCTTGACCGTGGTGAGTTCTCGTGGTGAGTTTGATACCGCGTTCAATGGCACTTATTGTCGTTGATTTCCACGACAGGATGCGGCTGCAGCCGTCGCAGCGCAGGTTGTGTCAAGCGTAAAGGCTATTCCACTTGTCTCGAACGTGATTGTCGTGACCGACAGCCCATTGACGCCAGACTCGACAGGATTGTCGCAATCGTCCTTCAATGAGGCGATCGGATCGACACATGCAGCACAGTGGAGCATGTTGCAGTCACTGATTGAGCTCAACAAGGGTGATCTGAGTACAAAACTGTGCTTGGCAACGTTTACCGGTAGCGGCGGCTATGAGACGGCAGTGGGCGTGAAGGGCATCAAACTTGGCATCAATCAGCTGGTATGCGGGCCGAGCGACAGTATCTTCAGCGCCCGCGCGGCAAGTCGCCAAGAACAATACCAGGGGAAGCTGCACTCGGCAGCTGTGACCATGCAGTATAGTAAACCGGAGCACCGACCTCACATCGGACAGATTACGTGCTCGTACAAGATTGACAAGTCGACGAGAAGACGACTTGGTGCCGTCGGATCCACTCGAGCGACATTCGTGCCTTTGATGCCCACCCGACAGCCTGAACTCACGGTATGTTCCTTGTCCTACTAGTTGATAGACCCATCGTAACCAAGTATGCCCACTCTAACGCTTCTCTCTTGATTAGCTAGGTCCGGTGGTCGGCTTCGTCTCCCACTCGTCCGCCAAGATCCTGGTTGAGGCTAGCGACGACGTCGAGATAGACTGCGTTCTCACCGGACGTCTGGTTGGGGACACGAAAGTCGCTCGGCAACGCGTTTGGGCCAATCGACCAGCTATCTTTGTGCTTGAAGGGCTGAGGCCTAGCAGCATTTACGACATTTCATTCCCGGTAAGGTGCATGTTGAAGCCAGCCACACCAATACTATCGTATCCTTGAGATAATTACTGATGCTGGTTTTGCTGCAGGGGATGATGCCGGCCGTCAATGGGGCGATAGTGCAGACGTCTTTGAGGAGTTCCCCAGCGTTTCGACTGACAGTTTTGTCGCATGATGCCGCGCTTGACGGCTCCATACTCGAGTGGGCAGCAGCCTCCACGGTCTCCTCACTCCTTTACGCTGTTTCCAGCAACGTATTGAACCCAGCCATCGACTTGCAGACGGACCTGGTGCTGCATCTCGGATGTATTGCGTCTGTGGAGCGCACGTTCCGTTCAACCTTGGAGCTGTGGAGCGCAGAAGTCGCAGGAGAACAACGCCGCTCTGAGCTTTTGAACGTTATACGGGATTGCGTCCGGCGCCACTGGAACCTCAGCGAAAACCGAAGCGTTTTATCGCGAGGCTCGCACTGGTTTTCTAGCGTTGGAGTCGCCCGGATGCTACTCACGCGGATGGATATTCCGTTGGACATACTGCAAGATATAACTGGAGTGCTGCGAGAGTACGAGCAAGTTGGAAGGGGGGGCACGTCCGAGGTCCTTCCGGCCGAGCAAGTCGCAGTTCGCCTGCAGAACGGAGTGGTACTTCTTGCACTCGACACGATACAGGCCGGGTTGAATCAGAGCACGAGCAATCCGTTCGGCCAATACCCAGACACTCTAGTATCGGCGCGACAGTGGGAAGCTCTCGAGTATTGGTTCGGGGATGATTTGTCCGTCGGCATCGACACAGACGTCAATGCCTTTGTCGTTGTTTGTGATCTCCCCCTGGCTATCAACACCGCCATAGATACGGATAGCATGTCTTCCCAGCCAGCGGTGTCATCGTGGGACTACCATTCAAAGGACCAGCTACGGCTTCTCGGCCTACTATTTCGACGACTTCACTTGGTACGTCATTGGCACTGGTGGACTTGACGCGCTCGCTCACTAACTCTGAACTCGTCCCACGCAGAGTCCGAGTTCGTGTGTGGTGTTTCTTGCGAGTGGCTCCGTGTCTGAACGCTCTTTCGTTAAAGAGGTCTCAACTGGACTGACGTTCCAACACGTCTCCATCGGACCTGTATCCCAAGCACCGTCGCGGTTATCAGAAGCTACGCGAGAGCGCGGTCCGATTCTGATCGGAAACCGATACATGATCGAGTTTGAGCCGCATCGAGGGCGAAGCGCGCAGAGCTCCAACTCTCACTATTCGACAGTGGATGTTGTGCCACACCCTCTGGGCGCCGATATCCGTGTCAATCAGTACGCCGACAACCAGCCTGCCGCAAGTCTCGTCGTTGGTCCTGTGATCGGACGGGTCACCACTCGAACAGCGCGAATTCTCATCGAATTGGATCAGCAAGTACAACACCTTCAATGCTCGCTGGTCGATCCTGCGTCCGGTCACAGGTCGAGCTACTGCAGTCTCTTTGTGCTTGTGTAGACTCATTGGCTGACACTACTTGTGTTTGTGGACCCTCAGAGTTGCAACCAAAGTGAGTGTGAAAGCGTTCACACCAACTGTCTTGAAGATCGAGGGACTTCGACCTGAGACGCGCTATCATATCGAGTTGGACGTACGTCAACACTATGCTGGGGATTGTTTGATCACAGTTTACTTAGATGGCATATTGTGCTGTGGCACTCTGTCTTTGATCTGCGCAGGGTATACTGAAGAGCGACGACGACGATGTCGTTAGTGGTTACGTTCACACTCCATCTCAGATCCCATTGACGACGGACTGGCTTGTCGTCAACGTCAATGCTCCTTCCGAGTTCCTCCCCCAACAAGCCAGCACAAGTGAGTCCGCGATCCGAGAGGCGTCGTACTGGAACCGCCTCACAGCACCAGGAATGCGAGCATTTACGGCACAAGCCAGTGCGGCAACGAGTCACAGAAACGGGGATACTCTAGGCAACCGCGACGACATGTACCACGCTCGCTTCAACCCGTGGCACCACATTCACGACGAGGTCTTGTCAGACCCATTGGCAAGCCCGCAGCTCCTGCTTCATCTCGGCGGGCAAGTCGATATGCGGCTAGCCTTCGCGGACGACGAGTTGATGGCACTCGTGCAGCGCATCGCTCCATTGCAAGCGCTGGGAGGCGGATTAACTGACAAGCAAGTGGACTCTGAACTCGAGCAGATTCGGCAGTACGTGCGCCACCGAATGCAAGAAGTGTATCGGACGTGCTGGGGCGCGCCGCCTATGAAGACAGTCCTACGCCAAACCAGCAACTGCATGCTTCTCGACCTCGCGACCGACGTTTGCTTCACGAGCGCAGCACACCTTCGGAGCTTACTAGACATGAACAATGTTGCTGGTGCACTGGAGCTCGATGAGACCGCGCTGCATAGCGCTGCGAGCCTTTTGCTCAGCGTCGCGTTCGAGCTGTGGCAGTTGTACCAGAACCAACTCTGGACCGACTTGTCTGAACGTGACCTAGAGTTCAGCAACCGGAGCAGCACGGGCAAACTTGCCTTCACGACAACGTACGGTCTATCGCGACTGGTGTTTATGAACACGAACCCAGAGGTGCACGCGTACTGCTCCAAGATGAACGCCAACAAGAACGATAAGCGATTCGACCAAGCGCTTGGAGTTCATGATGGAGGCGCCAGCAACTCTGGAGGAACGGTCCACTTGTTTTCGACCGCGACATGGAGGCTTCTCGATGAGGCTGTCGAAAGTATCGCCATAGATCCGCCGACGTCCAAACAGAAGGGGGCAACTTCCAAGAGCGGCGTCCAGCAACTAGTCGTGGTGGTGTCGGCGGATCTGGTCGAGTGGGGCGGCACCAACTCGTACCCCGAGCTTCGTCCGCAGGTCATTCGCGTGCTGGAAACCGCATTCACTTGGAAGCAGCGCGACAAGGACAAGCGCGAGGTGGCTTTGATCGGACGCAGCTCCATTGGATCATCCATGAGCTACATCGTCGCGGACGAGAAGACCAACGAGAAGATCCGCTTGTTCGCCATCGGCTCAATTAGTCAGCCACAAGAGTTGGCTACGACCGCGAAACGCACGGCAGCGGGGTCGCAACATGCAAAGCCGTCCTCTTGTGCAGTGAAAGGACACTTCTCCAAGCGATTTACATATCGCTCGGCTCTGAATGTGAGTGCTGGTGCAAGGACGAAGACTGTCGACACGGAGCTGGTCAAGCCCTCGCCAGCAGCGACTCGTCCAGTGGACCCTCCGGCCTTGTATCGCACGTTCGCGAGCTTCCAGTTCCTGAGTGACCTCCGCCGTGGATTTCTCCACGACAATCTACACTTTTTCCCGCCGAAAACCCCGCCCAGGATCGTCCTCGGCCCGGTGCTAGGGAGGATGACAACGTATTGCGTCCGTTCTTCTATCCCCTCCCAAGACACTCTTAGCGACCCGACTTCTGAAAAGGATACCCTGTCGGAGCATACGGTCAGCCTGTTCGCACTGCTGTTGCTTCTGGAGGTCGATGCGAGCGCTCGCGTCACCTGCATTGTGACGGACGCACTAGCGTTTCAGGAGATCCGCGTGACCGAGGAGCTGACACGCAACGTCCCCCATGTATTCACAATACCATCTCTCCTCCCAGAGCGCCGATACGCCTATCGTTTCGAGGTAAGCTGCCAGTGACTGAATGAGCGTTGCCATGGCATTTCCGAGGCGGTTACTCTGACGACGAGCATGGAATGGAATGTAAACTTTTCAACAGGGTGTGGTGAATGCCGACAGCCGCCGCGGCTGCTTCCACACGCCGCCACTAGCGGCTTCGCTCGCGTCCATCCACTTCATTTGCACGAGCTCCAACGTCCCCGAGCACTTGGATGGGTCCACGGACAGTCTGTGGGCCCCTATCCAAGAGAGAGTATCGCTTCCATGGAGTGGCATCGACTTTGTCGTGCATCTTGGCGGGCAGGTGCCTCTGCAGGAAGCCGCGGTCGAGTGCATCGAGTGGGTTACGCGCGAGCTGAAGCAGGAACGCAGGCGACGACGACATACTACAGTTCATGGGGATGACAACTCGCGCAGTGAGCTCGCGCGTCTTCGCGAACAGGTACGCAAGAGGATGCAGCAGCACTACCGCCGCGCGTGGAACCTGCCCAATGTGCGAGAGGTGCTCGCGAGCTGCAGCAACTGGTTCGTGCGCGCGCAGGCGGACGTGGCGCCCTTCTTTGGCGCGCACGAGAAGGAGGCGTTGGCTGAAGACTCGGTCACAGCGTCCACAAGTCTAGGAGCTGCTCGGATAGTGCTGGAGGAAGCAAAGCGTGTGGTCGCCGACTACCAGCTCTCGTTGATGCGAGATGCAGTGGTCGGTGATGGAGAACACGCAATTGGAGCCGAGAGAAGCGCTCGGAAGGCTGCCGATCCGATTGACGACAGTGAGAGCGCGAACGAGCGAGTCGTCGAGAGCATTCACCTACCGCCTCAAGACAACGATGAAGCAGCCGGTCTTGGGCGATCGCTCGCCGCCGCTGATCTACAACTGGCGTCTCTATCACCGACGTCCCAACCGGATGCCACAAGAAATAGAAGCGACGCGGAGGACTGCTCTGCACAGGTTGTCCAGCACGGGAGCATGGCGTTCTTCGTGTGTGATATGCGCAGCGCCCTCCGGGATGACGTCGTGACGTGCGGCGGCAGGCTGCAAAAGCCACTCACACAGCAAGAGCACGCGATCATTGGCGAGCGGCAGTGGCAGATGCTCGAGGTGCGGCGTCCAATTGAACGACTTGTTGGAAGTAGTCGTGTCGCAATGTGGGCTTGCCCTTGTCTAATAACCCCGTCTCGGCGTGCCAACAGAACGCGCTCAAGGTCAAGAAGACCCTGGCGCTCGTCCTGCTTCTCGAGCTGCCGCTGGTGCTCACGAGCGCCGAGCACGTCGACGCGATGCGCGAGGAGCAGCGTCCGAGGACGCACCAGACCGCAGAAGGCGGCGGCTGGAGTCTGTACGACCTGCTGGAGCTGACGCAGCACTGGGTCTCGTGCCGCCGGCAGCTCGAGCAGCTGCTCCACGTGCTGTTCCGCTGGAAGCTTAAGCGGCGCGGACGTGACGTGCTCGTCGTCAGCGGCGCCATGCGCATCGGTATCGACTCGCTGGTGCGTGACGCGCCGTCCGGGCTGTCGCTGCGCTGCGTGTCCGTCGGTCCCATCACGGCGCGGGTCGAGACCTTCTCGCTGCCGACCTCGGGCGTCGCCTGCCCCGAGTTCCTGCCCAGCGCGGCCACCTCCGCGTCAGGGAAACCCAGCAGGCCGAGCGACTCGCGGTTCACCTTCACCCACTCGGCACTGGTCGCCAAGCGCAACTACGTGCTCGCGCAGGTCGCCATGCAGCAGCTCGAGCCAGGCCTCGACAAGGGCGACAGGGATGGCAACAGCAGCCTCTCGGCGCTCATCAATGCCTCGTTCGTGCCGGCGCTGGACGCGGATCCTCTCCAAAACCCCGATGGGCTCGCGATCGCACCGTCGGCCCACCCTGTGGACCTGTACCGGCGCCAGCCGTCCTGGTGGAAGCGCTACATCCCCATGGGCAGGAGCGTTTTCTGGGACGACACAGTGTCCCTCCGCGCGGCGTCGGACGACGAGCTGCAGGCCGTCCGCGTCTTCATCGAGGAGGACCGCGCGCTGGCGTCGGCGCTCGAGGTGTGCTACGACAAGTACCAGTTCGCCGAGGCCGCGCGCCTTGAGGAGCTGCGGAGTGCGCACGCCCGGAAGCGCCTGGACCTCGCGGCGAGCCTTGGGCGCGTGCTGACCGACATCTGGAGGCTCGTGCCCGACCAGACGCGCCGGCGCATGGCCTACATCCTCGACCCGTACGTCTCGGAGCTGCTGCTGGGCCACCTCCGCGCCAGCGACGCTGCCACGGCGAGCTTCTTGGACGGAGGCGTCGTCGAGTTGAACGCGTTCGCGCGGCTCTGCCGCTCCGTCTTGTGGAGCGCGTGCCTCCTCCGCTTGAGCGTCGCGCTGTATGAGGAGGATGCGTTGGCTGAAGCGCGGCAACGGCGGGAGCAGCAGCGGCAGAAGATGGAGCGGGAGGCTGAGGGAGCAGCGCCGGCGGGACACGAGCCGGTGCCAACGCTGGAGGCGGCCAAGGAGGCGCGCAAGCAGGAGAAGCTTGACCGGAAGCGCGCGGAGCGTCTGCGCGAGGCCGAGGAAGAGCTCGCGATCGCGCGCGAGCAGCAGCGACTGAACCGGCTCGCCGACTCGGGCGCCGCCGCGGACGCGGCCGAGTTTGCGCGCGCGTCGGCCGATCTGGAGACGCGGGTGCGTGCGTTGGACGAAGCCAAGAAGCAGCGCGAGGCCGAGCGCGAGATGCGCGGCGAGCGCAAGCAGCGCAAGCGCGAGGGCGGTGGTCGCGAGGCGAAGAAGGAGGAGGAGAAGCCGTCGGTGTAGCTGATGATCGCGCTCGCTTGGCTTGGAGTGGGTAGTGGGTTGGGGAGGGAGTACGGAGGGTGTGACCCACCCACCTGCCGGCCGAGAAGAGGGAGTAAATAGCGCTGTCTTCTTCTGACATGCAAGTGCAAAAGAGAGAGGGGGAGGGCGTGACGGACTCGTGCATGCGCGGCCGACACCGACCACGAGCGTACGGCCACGCGCCTGTTGCTTCTACAGTACTAACTACAAAGTGTCTGGCGACCCGACGCACGGACTGCTCACGCGTTCAGCGCCTCGCACTCGTCGATCCAGTCCGTGTACACGTCGATCGGCGCGCTCAGATCTGATTTCGCACGCAATATGGCGGTCGTGAGTGGACGGACACGCGCAAAGTTTTCGCGCGGCGGCGCCGGACGCGCAGTACGTACAGTGGATGGGCGTCTGGAACGACTCGGTGCACACGCGGCACGACAAGTGGCCAATGTTGCGCTCGCGGTCCCTGTAGCCAGGGAAGGGACCGACTGTTAGTAGTGGTCGCCACGCAAGCGCAGCAAGCGCAGCAAGCGCAGCAAGTGCGGACCGCCTTGGAGGAGAGGGAGGGAGGGAGGGACGCACATTTTGCACTCGACGGCCTCGTCGTGCGAGCAGAAGGGGCACTTGAACACGGTGGAGACGACCTGCTTCTTCTTGGTCGAGATCTTCTTGGTCGTCTTGGCGCGGCGCCCCATGGCTTCCCGCTTGCCGGTGGCTGCTGCGCGGGCTCTCTCCTGGCTGGTGGAGCTGCTCACTTGCTGGCGGCGCGGCACTTGGGTGGCAAATCGCAGAGTGTGGGCGCGGGTACTTTGGGGCTTGGTAGGGTTCGAAATTGCCCAGGTTTTTCGTCGCCAGGGGGTGGGTGGGTAAACAAAACGTGGGTGGATGGGAGGGATAAAAAACATGAAAAATCCCTATATTAATATCCATATAGGGTTACATAATGATATAAGGTTTCAAAGAGAAAAGTAACGCTACTTCACACACGAGCACGAAACCCTAATGAAATATCCTCTTCATTAAATTATGCTTAACCCCCCGTTCCCGAAAAAAACAGCTCCGAACCACTAAGCGAATGTCGTATTATACGACTTATCGTGGTCACTAGAACTTTGTATGTAGCAGATGTTCACCCAGGGGCCAGGCGTATAAACTTTCAAGAGGTTCTCAAGCCAATCTCGTATATTCGACGACTTTCCAGCACTCAAGAGAGGCGCTATGTCGTATCTTACGACGCGCTAAAAGAAGAAAGGACACTAGAGTTGCATTGTGAAGCCAGTCATTCAAGAAAAAGGAGAAAAGAAGGTACGTTCATTCAAGAAATCATGAATGACACCCTGACATGCATCACTTGAAACGCAACTCACTCGAAGGCGCTGTCCTCGTTGTCGCTCTCACTTCCCGTCTCGCCGCCATCCGCGCGCAGCTGCAGCTCCCGTCGGGTCTTCGCGCGCGCACCAGCTTTCGCGCCCGGCCGACGGAGCACGACGCGCTTGCCCAAGGTGCGTGGGATGGCGTCCCCTGCGTCGAAGTCCTCGTGCCAGATGTCGAAGCACGTCTTCTGCATGCCCTTGTACTCACGCCGGATCTTGTTGCAGAGCCAGAGCTTGGCGTCGTCCAACGAGCAGCGCTCGCAATAGAAAGTGGTGGCGAAGGACTTCTTGGACGCGTCCTCGCGCAACAACGCGCACACCTTGCACGACCGCTGGCGACGCTTCTGCGTCCCGCTCACCACGACCCAGTCCTCGCTCTGCTGCGGCGCGTGCGTGTGCGTCACGGCGGCGCGCCAGCGCTTCTTTCCCGTGATCAGCGGCGTCTCCACCACGCCCGCGAAGTCCTGGGCCTGTAGCTGTAGCAGCTGGGTCTGCAGCACGCAGAACCACTCTCCACGCGCCATGGCCGTCGTCCCGCCCATCCGCGCCGCCTCCTTGTGCGTCAAGTATGTGTTGACCATGGCCATGTCCAAAAAGCCCAAGAAGAGGCTCTTGTAGAACTTCTGGAAACGCTTCGACGTCTGGAGCGAGTACTTCTGCAGGCGGAGTTGATCATGGACGTCAAATCCACCTATCAGCCGCTGGTAGTCCGACACCGCCATCGGGCACGGCACGGTGATCGCTCCCACCCCCTTGATCTTGCGCCCCACGCTAGACTCCGTCATCACCACGCCCGTGCACAAGTAGTGCACGGGCTTCCGGTCCCACCAATGGAAAGCAACCATGGTGGGAATCTGGGCCGATCGTAAGTACGTGAAGGAGCCCCTGGGGATGCTCGCCGCGCGGGTCTTGCGCGCCTCCTTGACTTGGTCGTCGTAGCCGCGCCGGTTGGTCATGATCGTGCCGATCACGTATATGTTCATCTTGAGCAGCTCGATTGCGAGCAGGACCGAGGAGTAGTACCGGTCGATCACGACCGCGTGCTACGGCAAGCGCTTGGTCTCCATCACGACCTTCAGGTTGCGCACCACCGCTGCGGCACCGGTCTTGTGGTCGAATGAGTTGCCCTGGTCCCCCGACGCACGCTTCCCCGTGTACATCTCGAAGCTAGTAAGATACGACATAGAGAGCACACGAAAAAGATCAATGTCGTTAGTTACGACATGCTCATTTTAGACACACAAAAAAAAACGTACCGATGACAGTACGCCGTCCTCGGGTCACACGTCATAAACATTTTCGACCCATAGCGCCGAGGCTTGTCCGGCATGAACATCCGCGTACTGTTTCGCTTCGACGTCGCCGGGAGAACGCCCTTGTCGAAGGAGAAGACGGGCGGCAACGACCATCCCGCGAGAAAGCGCTGCTGCAGCTTCTCCACAACTGGCCGGAGCTTCCAGAGCTTGTCCCGCGTCCGCTCGGCCTCGTTGTCCACGAAGTGAAGGTCGCGGAGGATGTCCTGGCACCGGTTCCGCCCCATGAAGCGCCCGAAGTTGCCGGACGGGACGGCGCCGTCCTCGACCAGCGACCAGTGGTCGGCAAAACGGCGCTTCTGGGGGCAGAGCATGCGCGCCACGAGGAGACCGATCGCGTGCAGGATTTCGTGCGGCTCGTAGCCGCGCTTCTTCTTCAGCCGCCGCCTGATCTGATTCAGCGTCTCCGTCCGCCCGGCCGCGCGTTGCTTCGCGTGAACCGCCTGAGCGCGGCGGTCCAGCTGCTGCAGCGCGTACAGGTTCGTCTCCACCGAGATCGCCACCCACAGCTACATCGGCACGAAGTAAAAAAAGGTCAACAGCGGCGAATGCGCGATCGCGCGCAGCTCTGCCGTCGGGACTGCTTCGGCGTCGCTCAAGCCCGGGTACGAGTGTCGTCGTTCTCGAAGCTGGACATGGCACGCGTCCACTTGGTCTTGGACAACGCCTCCTCCTACTTCTTCTTGGCCACCCCGCGCAGCTCGTCCGGCCCGACATCAGCGACTCGATGAAGGCCTCATCCAGACAACTGCGTCGGCGTCCGACAGCACGTCGTCTTCGTCCTTGTCGACGCCGCGCTCAGGTTCTTCGTCATCAGCTACGGCATCCTCGCCGTCGCTACCAGACCCGAAGCTCTCATAGTCGCCCGCGTCCTCGTCCGACGCGACAAAGTTGACGTCTGGCTTGACGCGTGCCCGCGTCCGCGGGCGCAGCGTTCCGCCAACTGGCTCCGCGGTCTTTTGCTTCTCCCCGCTGTCCTCGTCGCTCTCGCGCGCCGAGTCGCCGTTGTCAAGGCCCGACGCCTCCGACAGCAACTGCAGCCACCGCTGCTTGCTGTTGCGACGCGTCTGGGATGTCGCTCGGCGACAGGTCGAAGGCGCGCTGAACCGCAGCCTGGGATAGAACGACCGGCGCGCTCGGCGAGTCAAACAAGGCATTGAGCGTGCCCTGCGAGAGCACGACGGTCGTGTCAACCTGCGACAGGCTCACGTCGTCCGCACCTTGCGCGCTGGGCGGTGCAACGGCTCCGGTGGGCGTCCCGGCGGCGCTCCGAGTTCCACTCGACGACCTTGGCGACGCACCGGCCGCGCTCGGGGTCGATGTCCAGCTCCGGGTTCTCATTGGCGTGTTGGGCGTGCGTGGGGCAGCAGCGGACGTGCGCGTGGGCTTCTTGAGCGTTGAGGCGGTTGTGGGAGTGCGCGGGGCCGTGGAGGACGCGCTCGTGGCCGAGGGAGACTTGCTGGCGACTCTGGACGTTCGGGGAGCAGCCGGAGACGCGCTCGCGGCGGCAGGAGACGTGCGAGCGGGCTTCTTGGCCTAGTGGTGGCTGCTAGTGGGCCGGGCGCGTCTTCTGAGTCGTCCGAGCTGTCCAGCAGTCCACTCTGCACGGCATGTGCTACCAGGGCCCCCTCGCCAACAAAAACACCGGAGCCGTCAGAGCTGACGTACCGACCCTCCATCGCGAGGCCGGTCGACTTCTTGTAGGTCCATCCCGCCGCTCGCAACTGCTTCCAAAAGTGCGGGAAGTTTTTGTCGCGGGCGACGGCGGCACCGGCGGCGGGCTTCCCGTGCGCGCTCGAACGGATGCGTGCCATCGGGCGAATTCTCAAATGAGTGGTCTCGGGATCCTTTGCTAACTGGCACGTGCGGTCGCCCTAACCCCAACTTCGATTTTGCTCCGTCATTGTCACGCGGCTGATTTTCCTTAAAATGCCTCCATCATCTAATTATTTTTTGGAGAGTGCAAAGCACTTAAATGAAGTATTGAAATATTCTTCCCAAAACATTTTCTATTGTTCGCCCTCCAATGTCGTAAGTTACGACATAATATTATTGTAATGTCATAAGTTATGACGTTGGGAACGGGGGGGATTAATCCGTTCGCGAACGAGGTTGCTGAAATGAAAGGGTCTAAAAGACCATCTCGCAAATCACTTCTAATATCTGTACTACTGTGTGAAAGGTGTGGTACAAATCTGCCGATGGGTCCAAAAAAGACCATCTCGCATAGGACGGTACTGCCTGCGAGTGGGATATCTGCCGTCCAGTGATTGGTGGACTAAAAATAAACGTAAAATTCTTTTTCAGTCATTGGCTGTAAATCAACTAGGGAGATGTGGCAATCATGAAACATTCGGTTTTATAACAAGAAAAATACGGCGAAATATTCTCTGAGTGTTCGCGCCAAAAGACAGCGCAAAAGCACGCCAGCCTCGAGGAGCGCGCTGGCGTAGCGCACTCCTCGAGGCTGGCGCGCGTGTGCACTAGGCGCCGCAGTAGTGCTTATTTTCACTCACCAACATTTGCAAGCAATGTGGGTGTTCAAGCCATGAATTTTCTGGCAACGTGCTTGAAAACGAGTTGAACTGACACTAACCGGCATTGTCAGCATCATGTGAATGTACCGACAGAGTTTCATTCCCCAACCAAGCCGTCTCTCGTCGACGGCGGCGCGCCCGATCGCACATTCGGCAGCTCGCTCGGCGCTCGGGATCATTGTGCAATCGAAGCATGACTTTTTTGTGTCGGCGTAAATCATTTGATGTGATTATACAGTTTGGGCACAATTATTTTGCGTGTGGTCGTCGTATCTGATGAGGAGACGTGCGCAGATTACTTTCGTAACGTATGGTGTTTGTCAATTTATTTGACGCGCGCTCTTCTCTTGATATAAGTATGTGAATTGTGACAGTCTATAATTGAATTGGGTGCAATTCAAAAGATTGGCACACAGTAACCTTGATTTTGTATACGTTTTGGAACGATTCGCACAATTCAAATTTCCCGCCGGCGGAAATGGCTTCTGCCTTTCATTCGGCTGGCTTATTCTTCAATTTGCAGGCGGGATGCCAGGACGGAAGCGACGGCGCCTGAACTTAGACGGTGCGGCGGATGCTGGTGCGGATGATGACCCTGTTCTTTGACCATTACTGCGTCTACGACGTTTCCTACTCGTATCCAGCACCTGATCCAGTGAATCCAGCCGGAGTGACGGCGGTATGCGTCAACCAGCATCCAGACGCGCCAGCACGGCTGCTCGGCCCCGCGATGGCATCTGTCGGTGCGCATGGAGACCGACAAGAACCCGCGCAAGAAAGCGATCGATCTCCACCGACACAAGGTCTTCACGAGCTGTACGTGGATCGCCTCGCATCGTTTTCACCCTCGAAAGAGTCTTGGATGACTCACAGAAGCTACCGTATCGTGGGCACTACATACATTACGGCCCGCGTGTGTCGCGTTCTCAAGAAGACCAAGTAAAAGAAGCTCTGTTCGAGTTACGCTGGCTTGACTCCCAATTCCAGAATCGCGTCGAGAGCGTCAGCTTGGCGGTGGTGCAGCGCGGCGTGCGAAACCACGCGATCGTGACGGGCTCGTCAAGCGGCCAACTGGGTTGGAAGGCATTGTGCGACACTGTGAGTGACACCATCACGGAACCTGGCGGCGAGTTCGAGGAGCTAGAGGACCATCTTGACGCGTTTGAGCCGGAGACGCTGTTGCCAACCAGCCTAGCAGAGGTGGTGAGTATCGAGAGCATGATATTCGACCCGAACGAGGTGTGGGGATGTACCGTGAAATTTTGGGATGGCGTCAGGCCCCACCCCTACCCGACGCCGACCGCCCGACATCGACAAGTCAATTTCGACGGTGGGTGTCGACAACCTAGTGTCGATAATCCGATATCGACAACCCTTTATAGGGAACTCGTTATTGGATCCGTTATCGGGAGCCCGGTATCGGGCCCGTTATCGGGAACCCGGTATCGGGTCCGTTATCGGGAAACCGTTATCGGGAAACCGTTATCGGGTCCGTTATTGGAGACTCGACATCTGACCCGTTATTAAGAGCCCGATGTCGGGCCCAGCGCCTGATGGCGTCATGGGCGGGAGCAGCTGCGAGAGACCGGGACAAGCCAGGGGAGCCAGTGTGAAGTGAGAGCATAGCGAAGCCATCGAATGTGTGTACGGTGAAAACGATAAGGGGAGGATCGGCCTGTAAGGAGTAGTGGCCAGTCGAGAATTTTCTTCATATAGCGCGAGCACCCTTCTTCGGTCTTTCGCTTCTTCGGCTCGCCCAACCCCCGCACGCTCAAGGGAGCGTTTTCCTATCTGCTTGGAAGCCCCGGACGTCCGGGCCAGCCACGTACGCTAAGAGTGTACGCTTCGGCTGCTTTGCAGAGTCCCTTGTTCAAGGGCGAGCCACGGTCACATCGGGGGACCGCTTCGGCTGTTTTCTACGAGGTCGCGGGCGAGGGTCCATCCGCGCCACGACCACCCTCCACGCCATCACCTGCG
>JAADXZ010000197.1:0-33075 GCA_023338055.1 Phytopythium mirpurense | reverse complement strand
TCGCCTTCCTCGCGTTCTTGGGCGCCGAGATCGACAAAGGTGAGACGCAGTACTCGCCTGGCCAGCTCGAGGTCATGCGCAAGGCGCGTCGCGAGGTCGCGAGTCAAGCTGGCGATGGACTAGAAGCGCTCGTATCGACTGCTCCCGAGTGGTTTATCGCCTGGTACGAGCTCGAGAAGGACGCAATGTCAGTGCTCGGCACTGGCGGATTCGGCAGCGTGCACCGGGCCAAGTGGCTCGAATCGGACGTCGTGGTGAAGGAGATACTGATCGGGGACTCGGTGTCGTCTGCTGCCAGCTTCTGGACGACATTGGGATCCTCCAACGCCTGTTCCGAGAGCAAGCCAGCCGCGAAGGAAGACGAGTCTGCTGCTAGAGAGAAGCGCGCCGAAGCTCTGCGCATGTTCGGGCAAGAGGTGGACATTTGGTTCACGCTGCGCCAACCGCACGTCGTGGAGCTCTTTGGTGCCTGCCACGTCGGCCGGCCTTTCTTCGTGTGCGAGTTCGCCACGAAAGGGACTCTGCCCGCGTACCTACGGACGCACCCGGAGGAGATATGAGCCAAGCTGCGCGACGCCGCGCTGGGCGTCCAGTACCTGCAAGCGCGGGGTGGTGCACAGCGACCTCAAGGGCAACAACATCATGGTCGGCCGCGATGGCAAGGTCAAGGTGACGGACTTTGGGCTCAGCTCGGTCGCGAGCCAGACGGATGTGACACAAGGCAAGGTCACGGCGGCGTGGCACTGGGTGGCGCCCGAGTGCATGCCGGACGCTGGCCAAGCAGTTGAAGACACCGCGCAGCCGACGTTCGAGTCGGACGTGTACTCGCTGGGCATGTGCGTGGTGGAAGCCATGCGGTCGGTCGAGAGGATCACGGACGACACCGTGGTGCCGTACCCGTGGCAAGGCACTGAAAATGCTGTCGTCAAGTATATGGCCAAGCGTGGCGACCTACCAGCGCGACCTTCGTCGAGCACGGACGCTCAGTGGCGCCTGGTCGAGCGCATGTGCTGCCTGGATCCGAGCAAACGACTCAAGATGTCAACCGTGGTTGACGAGCTGGAGAAGCTGGCTGTCGACGCACATGCCGACTGCGACGTTGGGGTTCAACGGATTACCACTGGACTCGACGGAACCTCGGTATCGGAAGTGATTGCAGAGTCGCTGACTGTGATGCGGAGGCTTGTGGCGAGTGAGCACAAGATCGACGGTCGACCACTTGGACACCACACGATTGTGTGCAGTGTCCTCGAGCTGCTGTGGGGTGTACCTGAGCAAGTTCACGCCACTCTGGCTGGTCACGGCCCCAGTTTCGCAGTTCTGAGCGAGTTCCAAGCGCTCGTCGACTATGCGAAGAAAGAGACGGTGGGTGAAGCTGCAACAGATCGAGATCAGCACGCTCGTCCAGTTCGCCGAGTCGGCTCTGCGAGCCCTCGCGCTGCATTGTCGTCTGGACAAGTTTCTCGATGCCAATTTGCTGGACGCAGCTGACTGCAGCGATCGGAACAAGCGACGAGAGCGGTGTGAAGAGGTTTTCTCCGGCAAACCCTGTTAAGACCAGGGTCTGCAAGTTGTCTGAAGTCTAAGGTCATGTCCAATTCAACCGATCACGCCCACGATCTTTGGGCCGTTGCTGACGATTCGGACTGCAACCCGCACAAAGAGAAGAGCGACAGCAAAGCGGTGAGATTTTGACCGACAAGACCTATCAAGGCCGGGAGCGGGGGTTCCGATCTATCGTCCGAAGGTTGACAAGGTCCACAGCGAAGCGTTAGGCTGTCAATAGCAGTGGCAATGTCGCGAGGCTCTTGCCTCTCGCATGACGACGCAGACGGCGCCATCAAAAACTCGCTTCGCTTCGTTCGACACACGAAGCACCATGTTCCTCTCGCTGCGGGTCGCGTAGAAGAAGCTGCGCACGTTCCCACGCAACTTCTCGCTGCACTTGTATACAAGACGCCGCAACCCGCAAACCTCTGCGAGTACCTGTTCCGGCCTTCAACGGGACCATGGCGTGTTGCACACCAATATGTGCTTGGCCGACGATATACTCGCGCTCAGCGGCTCCAACCCCAGCAAGGGCTTCTTCACCAACCAGTAGGATCGCCACGTGCAGCTCGCGGACTGCGGCGCTCTTTCCGACTTCAACGACTATTTTGTACGCGCCGTGGCCTCCTACTCAGCTCATGGACGCAGCTACCGACAGCTCCTCCAGCAGTTGGTGTACGAGTACTGGCGACGTTGGCATTGTACAGAGCCGTGAAGTGACGTCGATGAAGGCCAACCGGCGATGTACAAGGCGCTGACGGTGCAGATGGTCGACATCACACACGGAGTTGAGACCGAGGGCGCGTCCATCAACACGTAAGCTCTCCCGACGGTCTAGTTTGCGCATGTGGTCGTGACAGACGACAAGCAGGTACTGAAAGCCAACTTGCTGATCGAAGCAGCCTGTGGCGCACAGGTTTTAGCGACAAGAGCGGTGCGAGTGTCGTTTCATGGGCAATGCGGCGGTGGATTTCCAGTCGGCAAGAAGCGTCTACTTCACCCGCGCGTGCCAGTTAATCTTTTGTAGTTAACCGATGTGGAGCGCGCTCCTGAGACGCTCGTACCCTTGTCGCCGTGTTCGCTGGCGTGCGCCTTGCAGTTGGCCGTCTATTGTAGAGCTTGCTGTCACCGTCGCCGAGCATGCTCCTGCGGGAGTGACTTTTCATTGGTGAGCAGAGAGACGACAGTGGCGTGGCCATGCGGCTCCAGAGTGTCTGCCCAAGCTCCCATAGCACGCTCGCCTCGACCTTGAAGATCAGGAACGCGCATCGTGCGTGAGGAAGAGCGCGTAGGAGAGCACCTCTCGTTTCGTGTCGCCAATAAGTCACGTGCCGTGTATCGAGAGTACCGAAAAGCGCAAGGCGAAGCTGAAGAAGGGGGGCAACTTATCGGTGATGCAATGTCGAACTGCGTGTGACGCCCCTCTCGGCATGAAGATCGAAGAGTCAGGAAGCCCAGGAAGACGCACGGCAGCACAGGAGGCCGTGAAGCTCGTAGCGGAAGGCGAGTAACCCCTCGACCAGATATCTGCTCCTGTGTACCATGGTCTACGCGGTGCGGCGCCAGCGCCTCTGGTCGGTGAAGTTGAAGTCTGCGAGTAACCCAATTACTGGGATATTTCATTTAGGTACGATGCGATGTGCTTGTGTTGGGGTTACCCAGGTTACGCCCGGTATCCACCACAGACTTTGACACCCGACGACGAATGAAGATGGCGCGAATGGCGGTGGTACGGCGGCTTGCAGCGCGCGCCACGGCGTCCGCCGGCGCTTCCTCGCGCTCATCACGCGCGCGCGCGTTCTCCTCCGCAGCTTCAGATGCATCGACGGGCTCCGCGTCCTCGTCGGGTCCTCCGTTCCTTCGCTACTTTTTGTACACGACGGGTCTCATGTTCGGCGTCCCGGGGGCCGTCGGCGCCGTGTTCGTGTACAACCTGCGCTCGGACGACGAGTTCTACGCGCACTTCAACGAGCGCTACCCTGACATGATCGCCGCGATCGAGCAGTACGTGACTCTGGACGCGTCGGCGGTCGCGTTGGCAGCGCGCGACGACGTCGGCGCCATCGAAGCGCCGGAAGCGTTGCAGAGCGAGACGGTGACCGTGGCGGTGGAGCTGGCGTCTCGCCGCCGCGTGCGTTTCCGCGCCGCCGGGTCGACCTCCCGCGAGGAGATCGTCGCGACGGCGCTGCGCCACTCCGAGTCCCCGGACAGCGACCGCGTGGTGGCCGTGGCCATCGAAGAGGACGCGGACGAGCTGGAGCAGGACGTGGTGGTCGAGGACATCGCCGCGCCCGTGGCGCTGACGACTCAGCAGGCCTGGCCCCCTGCGCCGCGCACCTCGTGGGGTGACAAGAAGGAGCAGGCGCAGCAGGTTATGCCCAAGAAGACGAAGAAGGCGGTCAAGACGCCCGAGAGCGAGCTCCGGCGCGAGATCGCGGCCATCCAGGAGGAGCAGGCCGCGCTCGAGGCGTCCAAGTTCGCCGGCAGGGACGTGGACGACGCGGACGAGGAGATCGCGCGGCTCGAGGCGCGCAAGCAGGCGCTCCAGGCCGGGCTGCCGCGCAAGCGCTTCCTCTGGATCTTTTAGACACCGAGGGTAACCCCAGACCATTTGGACCCATGGAATCGGACTACTGTACGACTTCAGAAGTAACGTCTTCTGCAGGACCCTTGCACAGGTTATCAATGGTGGGAGAGAGCGGATGTTGTGTTGACAAGGTCACGTCGGAGGGTGGGTCGCTGTACAGTATAGTCATACTGAGCTGAGTAGCCTACTCAGTAGGGGGCACAGTGGCCGCCTCTGCCGCGCACTGCGTGGATCTGGATACGCCTGGCGTGGACTCATTTCGAGGGGAAAGGCCGCGGTTACTCGGCAGCATTAAATGCAGCAGAGCGCGGTGATTTCGCGCCTGCTGGTACCAGAAGGTTACCACACGCCGAAGAACAGTGGAAAAGTGTAGGTTCAAAGTTTACCTTGCAGTCATCCTTTTGGACACGTCGACAAGATGCTCGTGTAATGCGAGTACATACAGTAACACGGAGTCTCTCCCGCCACGCTTCTAAAGCAATGAGTGCTGGCCCAGAACCCACCTTGCCACCCACGAAACCCCGATTCGGCTTGTAGATGAGGGATCTACAGCAACACACGGGCGGGTTTCATGCGAAAATTGTGCTACCCGGTACTGAACATGCAGGACCCCAACGTTGAAGCCACGGCCAGCTGCTTTGCCCAGGTGGTGCTACAGATTGGAGCGTTCATAAGAGTACCCATATTTGAATTTATTTGAAAGGTTTTAATTTCATAAGGTAAGGCTCACATAGTGTTATTATGGATCGGCACATTCAATGATATGCTGGATAGCAGTCTATTATAAATGTGTGGACTGTGGTAATGTATACAGGACCGCACCCACACTCGCTGACATCAAAAGATTTTTTGCTCGATTACTGAGACCCAACACATCCCAATCATGAAACCGCAACAGACGAGGTATCTGAGCCTATTATCTTTGCTTTTTCAAAAGTAGGCGTTTATCAATCCTCTTCCAATTATGTTGTATTTAGCAATAATGAGTTTTGAGTCTGTAACGAGGGCGATGAGCCTATTTCGAACTTGCATTACTCGCTAGCACTTATGTGGGTACTTCATCGAAGCAAAAGTCGAAGAAGAGGGCCGGAGGAATCTAAGCCGAGAAAAACAGGGAGGGGAGATGCTCTACCCAGTCTTCGTATCAAACGCAAACCGAGACGATCGAATCGATGGCTAAGCGCGCGAGCGGTCAAGCGATCAAGGCTCTCTCATTCCCATAGCTGTTCCTGCTCTGCCGCGCGTACACATCACGAGTCAGGAGTCACGACCAGCACCATACGCCTATTTCGGTCGGCGCCAGCAGCTAGCGACGACCGACCGACCGCTTCTCGAAAAGTATCTTGCTCCGCTAGTTTACCATTTCGCTTCACCTGGACCGATCCGGTACGTACAGTAGGGCGGTCGTGTGTCTATGCGGCCTCCGCCTTCTCCGGCTGATGCAAAGTATCGTCACGCCCTCCCATTCCAGGATCAGACGCGCGCGAACGGAGCTGCTCGCGCACCCGCGCTCGGATCACCAAGATGACGGCAGTGGACACGCCGCCGCTCAGCGGGCCGCTGCTCGTGTCGGGCTGCTCGACGCTCGAGATGGACGTCGACCCGTCCGCGGGCGTCGCGGACGCGCGCGCGTTCGCCTTCGCGGGCTGTGCGGACGACAGCGACGGCTGCGGCGCGCGCGACTCGTCCGGCGGTCCGTGCGACGCCATCCGCCAGTCGCTGCACGACGTGTCGTCCGCGAGGATCCGCATGTACCACCACCAGTGCGACCAGCGACTCAAGCTCGCCACGCAGCTGCTGCGGGAGCGGGAGGAGCGCGGACAGATGCCTGCAACGGCGGCTCAAACGCGGACACCTCGAGGGCGGCGGCCGTCGCCGGGCGCCGGCAACAGAGCCTCCTCGTCCGCGCAGTGGAAGCTCGTCCGCGAGAGCAACGACATCCGCGTGTTCCGGCAGCGCAAGGCCTTCGCGGCCGCCACCGGCTCGGGGGACGTGGGTAGGGCGGTCATGGCGATCGGCACGGTGCACGGCTCGCTGGGCGACGTCATGAACGGGCTCTACGCCGACACGACGCGCGAGTCGCGCGTGCTGCACACGCTGCTCAGCCGGCGATACGTGGACGCGCGCGTGCTGCGCGTCGACAAGCGCGGTAGCGACCAGCGTCCGTTCCAGTTCGCCGGCGTCACGTGGACGGCCGTCAAGATGCCGGGCCTCGGGCTCTGCAAGCTCCGCGACTTCCTCTGCTTCAAGGTAGGGCGCTGTCGGTTTGTTTCTCTCTGGCTGCAACTTGGCGTTGGAGTTGGCTGACGCGCTTCATGGTTGGCTGGACGTGTCGGCTTGATAGAAAATGGACTGCTTCCGGGACGACCTGGGCGACGATATGGGCTACCTGGTGCTACAGTCGATCGACCCGATCGAGGACTACGAGCGCACGTTCACGCCTTCCCTGTCCCCTCTCCACACGGCGCGCTCTACTACGTCGTCCCAGCATGCGGCGTCCCAGTCGACGCGCTACGTGCGCGGGTTCATGTCGCTCGCCGTCATCTTCAAGCGCCTGGACGACGACCGCGTGTCGCTCTTCGCGCACGGCGAGTTCTCGCCCCACGGACGCATGCCGCCGCTGCTGAGCGACCTATGCATCAGTGACGTGCTCACGTCGCTGGCCAACGCGGTGCGCACGGGCGAAGCCAAGAACCTGACGGCGCTGCTGCACGCGCCGACACTCCCGCTGCTGCAGAGCCGCGTGGCGCTCGCGGCCAAGACAACCAGCACGGCTTTAGACGGCAAGCCGCGTTGCGGTGTGTGCGCGCGGTCGCTCTACTTCTGGGACGCCCCACGCGCGTGTCGAAGCTGCTGGGCCGTCACGTGCCGCACGTGCCGCGTCACGCGTCCCATCTTCTGCTCGCACTACCAGCACTTCCACGACGCGACGGGTGTTGTCGGAGCCTCTGCAGCCACCGCCAGCGTAGGGGGTAGAGCCTGCACCGAGACGTTCTGCCTCGTGTGCGTGTGCTCCGTCACGCCCAACGCCGGCGCGCTCGTCAACGCGCAGTTGCTCGCGCGGCTCGAGAAGAAGCGCAAACGCTCGCCACTTACCGCCGGACGGCCCTCGAGTGCTGCCGCTCTACTTGGGGAGGGAGGAAGTAATGCGCTCTCCATGACGGGGTCGCTTCCTGTGCTCCCGCTGTCCGCCGACGACGATGGCGGCTCACATGTCAACGGGAACCGGCCGACGTCTTCCATCTCGGTGACGTCGTCTCGTCCCGAGTCGGAGAAGCACCAGCAGATGCGGCTGAGCCTCAACCCGCGCCCCACCAAGCGCCGGTACGACCGCCCGTCCTACGACAACGTCGTTGACAATGGAGACACCGGGGACATGCTCGAAGTGCTAGAGCACCAACACTACCCGCATGGCATGGACCACATGATGAGCACGCGGACAGACACGTCCTTGGTGTCGTCCTCGCTCGGTACGGCCTCGCTCGTGAGCTTCTCATCCGCCGACTTGCTAGCGCCGCCCTCAACGAGCTACTCCAACTCGAACACGGTGAGTCTGCGGCGTGGATTGAGCTCGGGCGTCGACGCGCTCTCGTTCGGCAGCTTTCGTCGACTGGCGAGTGCCATGAGCAGCGGTAGCGCGTATCAGCAGCCGGCATACCACCAGTACCACATTGGCACTGGTGCAGGGCCAGGTGCATCGCTGCAGCGTCGACGTTCAACGCACCAGCAGCAGCAGCAACAGCAAGCGCTTGCCACGTTGGCGGCCGCACTGCAGCGGAAGGAGTCCATGACCGTGGAGGTCAACGCGAAATCGAAGAAGCAGCAGCCGCGTCAGCGCCACTGCGACGACGAGAATGACGAGGACTACTACCAGAAGATGCTGAGCGACATGCTTCGCAGCACCGCGAGCAACCGCAGCCTCGCGCTGCTGTCCGCAAGCAGTATCAGCGGCGCGGACGTCGCGAGCCAGGCGTCCGGTATCCCTCCACCGCTCGTGCGGAACCAGGAGCACTTGAAGCCGCCGGAGCCGTCGACAAGCAGACGTCGCAGCTCGCGCCAGACGCCGAGTCAGTCCCGTCGCCGGCGCATGCGGTCGGGGCGCGGCTTGAGTGACTACTGAAGGGGAGTGGACAAGAAGAGGGTCATGGTCAGCCCATGCTCCTGTGCATAGTGTGCTATCTATCGAGTCTAAACCGTGTCTGTAAATACACGGATGCACGTACCCCAGTGACGATCACTCGCGCAGTCCGTTTGCGCTCAGGTGCGAGCCCTGACGCTGGAAGAGGCTGACCGGGTTCCCATTCCCGTTGCTTTCAGTGCTAGCAGCAGACCGCTCACTGCCCGTGCGCTTGAACGACGGCTTCCTCTTGAGGAACGAAAGCACCGCGGACTCTCCATGGGTGGTCACCATGGTCGCTGCGCTTCGAGGTGGTCGTGCGGACGACAACGTGATCGGGATCGTCTTCTGGTTGGCATCGTGCGACTCGGCGAAGCGGTGGAGTTCTTCTTCAGTGACCGCATGCTGCCCCCTCGCCACGTGAGCCGACAGGTCCAGGTCCTCGATCAGTGTGTTCTTCCCCGGTGCATCGCCTCCCGCTCCTGCGCTCTCGTCGCTCCCGCTGGCATCCACTGGAGGGAACAGCCACTTGTGCAGCGTGTCGGCTATCTCAGCAAACGGCGGGCGTTGCTCCGGGTCGGCGTCCCAACACTGTTTCATCAATGGCTCGAGCCCTAACGGCGCCGGGCGGGAGAAGTCGGCAGGCCGCAGGCCGTCGTTCGCGACCTGCAACGGTACCTGGAAGGCATTGAGTGTCCCGTACGGGTCCTTACGCTCTACCAGCTCCCACAAGACGATCGCGAACGAGTACACGTCTGCTTTCTCCGAGTAGTCTTCGTGCCGGATGATTTCCGGCGCGGCCCAGAAGGGCGTGCCCACGAACGTGTACGACATGTTGGGCTTGGCGAAGCGCGCAAGCCCAAAGTCGGCCACCTTGCACACGAGGTTGTCCGACAGCAGACAGTTCTTGGACTTGAGGTCGCGCTGCATGACGCCGGCTTCGTGGACGTGGGTCATACCCGCGGCGATGTCCAGCGCGACCGTCAGTACCATTTGGTGCGGAAAAAAGTTGTCCGTGTCGCGCAGGTAGTCGTACAGTGAGCCGTTCGTCATGTACTCCATCACGAGCACGTAGCAGGACGGCGTGAGGCTCGCGCCGATGAGCTGGAGCACGTTCGGGTGCTTGAAGCAGTGCATCACCCAGATCTCGCGCCGAAAGTTGCGCACCGCCTCCTCTAGGTGATCCACGACGCCCTCACGCGGCATGAGGAGCTTGACGCCCACCTTGGTGTCGCGCCAGATCGCCGCGTACACTTCACTGAGCGGTCCAAGAGCCAGCCGCTTGACGAGCGTGATCTCCTGCAGCTTGACCTCGTACACTGCTACGGCTGCGTGGTCGGGGCCAACCCGGAAGTGCAACAAGGAGCTTGCGCCGATGCTCAGTCGACGAGCGGCGTGGCGCTGCATACTCGACCGGCGCTCGTTTTCCACGCGGTCGTCCGGTGAGAGCTCCGCCAGGTCGTGCTTAGTGCTGTACGACGGCGTTGCAAAGAGTGCCGCCGACTCCTGCCGCTTGAGGAGCTGCCGCTGCTGTGTGAGCTTGCGCTTGGGAGTGAACGGTGTGAGCAGCGCAGTGGTGATCTTGCTTGTCATGGAAGGGGAAGCCGGCGGCGGAGGCAGCTCGTTAACCGGCTCGTCGAGGCCATTCGGTTGCGCGTCGCCTTCTTCCTCTCCCCCTTTGGGAGTATATGTTGGTGTGGCCGAGGTCGTGCCGCTTGATTTTTGCTGGTCACTCCGCTCTCGTGAAGTCCGACGCAGGCTGGGGAGCGCAAGCTTGAAGCTACCGCTCTTCTTCCTGCTTGAGCTCCCTCCGGCTTCGTTCTCGCCCGCGATAACCAGCGGCGGTAGGCGCGGGCGCTTTCGCACTCCCGCATCTTCTGTTTCTCCCTGTGGCACGATCTCTGCGAGGGGCTTGACCACACTTAACACAGCTGGCTCCGCGCGTGGCGCTCGTCGAGAGCTGCCGGACGCCATGTCGGTGATCGACATGCGGCGCGTCTGCAGGAGGAAGTCGGTGCCGTGCTGGCGCGAGTTCTTGTGGCTGTGGATGTTGGCAGTCGTCGCGTCCTTCTTGATAACAGCGAGTGGCAGCGACTGGACCTTGCTGCTCGGAGGGCCGACGCGGTTGCACTTGCGGCGACCGAAGAAAGACAGCAGCTTCCCGACCGTCAATTGGCCCGCGTCCTCATCTTCTGCAGACCGAGTGGTCGTTGCAACGCGGATACAGACAAGGAGCGCGATGACCGCGACCACGGACAGCACCAGGAGCGTCAGCGCGAGCCACGCGTCGATCAGCACGCACGAGTGCGAGCCTGTGGAGCAGTACGAAGCCGAGAAGACGGCCAGCGTGCCCATACTTGCGTCTGTCTGGCCAAGCGCGGGTGGAGTGACGCGGGTGTGTACTTGTGATCAACAAGCGGAGCTAAAGGGAGACACGGCCAGGGTGGAGATCACGCGCGAACGGAATCCACTGCGCGACAATTATAGACCAGGCTGAGTTGCAGGCCCCCTCCGCTGAATATAGGACGCATACACCCTCCACAGTACCTGATACTTACTGCAGTAGATGCACAGCCGTTTGGAACTATTCTTGCAGATCGACAAGAAATATGCGACGGAAGATCGAGTGAGGAGTGGTCATTATCGACAGCGCTTGGGGGTCGATGGGGAAGCGATCCCCCCCCATGGTCGAGGCGATGGACAGATCACCCACATAAACCGCAACGGCGCCGTGCGTCGTGACTCCTCCGTCACCTTTATCGAGCGCCGCGCTCCTTCAGCCTACGCGCTTGGTCTTCTCCCGGCGAATTCGCGGGTGGCCTTTCTCGTTGCTGTTGAAGGCTTCCTTGGTTGCACTGACCAACATTCTTAACGTCCCACAAAATGAAGTACAGTATCTCGTCATATTAAGTTCGTGTAAAAAGTGGACATTTTGAGGTTTTGAGGTTTTAGGATTGGTTGGCAGGCGCGCTCACCCGACGGCGGTGCGCTGCTCGCCACCCGACGGGGAAAATGGCGGCTCTCCTCTCGGACCGCTTCTCATTTGGAATTGGGAACCGAGGCCGAATCGACGGTATGTGCCTCCTCCTTCGCTGCTTCTGCCCTGGTTGACGGCGGGCTGGCGGCTATGGGCGCGACTTCGGATACCTGGCGGATGGCCGATCCTTTTGATGGCACACATACACACTTCACTCGCTCGGGATGAGACGACGACGACAGACATGTTCCAGGACCAAGCGGCGCGTTGCTGCGCCTCGTTCGCCTTCCTCTTTCACCGGAGAAGACACAGAGAGCCTCCCGATTGGGAGCGGAGTGGATGGGGGCGCGCATGCGTCGCCCCCTAGGACCGCCCGGCGGCCCGCCGCTTGCGAGAGCTATGCGTCGAGTGTGTATCAAGGATCGGATTGGAGGGTCGGCGCGGTCGGCCTCTCGAGGTTGCCGCGTCGCTCTCCTATCCGTAGGTATACGATTCGCAGCATAGTTGCTTGCTTGCGACGCCGGTCCTGGCGCGCGTCGTGGCCTCCTTCGTGCGTCCCTTGGAGCTTCAGACTGGGCGTCGGCGGTTGCTTGTTGACTACTCGTCGTTCGCTCGTGGGACTCGGAGGAGAAGCACGGCGCGTGTCGGCGACCGGCGGAACCCTGCGTTGGCTTGATCCACTAATCGTCGTCGTCCTCCCGCGAGCAGAAAATGCAGATTTTCGTCAAGACCCTCACGGGCAAGACCATCACGTTGGACGTGGAGCCGTCCGACAGCATTGACAATGTCAAGCAGAAGATCCAGGACAAGGAGGGTGCGTTCCTGTCGACTTGTCCGTTGCTTGCTGGCTGTGGTTGAGCAGCGACTGACGTTACTGCGTGTTGATCTCATTGTACTAGGCATCCCGCCTGACCAGCAGCGCTTGATCTTTGCTGGCAAGCAGCTCGAGGACGGCCGCACGCTGTCGGACTACAACATCCAGAAGGAGTCGACGCTCCACCTGGTGCTGCGTCTCCGCGGTGGTGGCAAGAAGCGCAAGAAGAAGGTGTACACCAAGCCCAAGAAGATCAAGCACAAGCACCGCAAGGTCAAGCTCGCCGTGCTCAAGTTCTACAAGGTGGACGACAACGGCAAGATCAAGCGCCTGAAAAAGGAGTGCCCGGCCCCGCAGTGCGGCGCTGGCGTGTTCATGGCCACGCACTTTGACCGCCACTACTGCGGCAAGTGCCACGTCACGTACAAGTTCCAGGGCGAGGAGAGCGCTTAGGCGCCGTCCTCCCACTTGGTTGCTAGTCGGTGTAGCCTCCGCCTCGCGTCTCTGAACCCTCGGCGAGCAGTCTTGCTGCCTGCTGAAGCAACAGAGACGCTCAACGGGTAATACAAACCTCTGGTCCCATTGAAAAACAGTCGCGCCGTCTGTGGTTGTGTTTCACACGAGAATTGCCTAGCTACAGCTCCTGCTTGTAACTCGCAGGCTCTCGTGCGACGGACTCCTCCATCACCTGGCGGATGCTACTCCGGTGCGGGTTGATGACCTCCCACTCCTTGGCGCTCATGAAGGCCGTCGCGTCCGTCTGGTGCGCGTACACAATCGCCTTGGCAGGCGACTCGAGTACCCCTCCGCCCATGCTGCCCGCGCCGCCTGGACCTCCGGAGCTGTTCCCAGACCCGTACCCACCTGCGTAACCCTTGCTGTACCCCATGGCGTCTCGCTCGCTCATGCAGTCGTCGGCGAAGAGCGGCGGGAGCGCGTATGGGTCGGAGCTGAAGCCGGTAGAGGGCGACAGCAGCCTGGCGGCGCCGCGGCTCTGCGGCTTGCGGCGGTGCGTAGCAGGCAGCGCTTCAAGGGAGCGGCTGTGGCCGAGAACAGGGGGCGAAGACGCGTCGCCGCCGTGGTCGCTGACCTTGGCCGCGTGCTGGCGAACTATTGGCGCGCACAGGCGGCAGACGCGCACGGCGTCGTAGCAGAGCGGCGGCCGGTACTTGGCGGCGGCCGCGCGGTCGGGCGGCGCGTACCCCCAGGCGTCGTGCACGTCCATGACGCACTTGAAGGACACGCGGTGCGGCAGGTTGTAGAGCAAGAAGGGGAAGGCGCAGAGCGCGCATTCGACGCGCTTGGCCGAGCCGAACTTCTCGAGCTCGAGCGCGCGGGCGTACGCGTCCTCGCGCTCTACTGCGGCGGCGCTCGTAGGGCCCGCGGCGTCGCTGCGCACGCGCTCGAGCCGCAGCTGCCGCAGCTCGCGGTCCACGAGCCGCACGGCGCACAGGTCGCGCTGCCGCGACGCGTCTAGCGCGCGCACGAGCGCCGGCTCGGGCGCTAACAGGCTCGAGGACGCGGTGGACGCGACGCTGCCGCGGCGCACGGGCGAGTCAAAGTCCCCGTGCACTCGCGCGAGGCCGGAAGGGGCAAAGTGCGCGTTGACGTGCAGCGCCGCGTTGCCCCAGGGACTGCGCGGGTACGTGGGTGGCGACAGCGGGGAGCGCCGCGAGTGCCGCTTCGTCTTGCGCGCCAGCAGCCGCCGCTGCGTCGTCGCCTCGACCGGCGTCACTGACGAGTCGACGAACGTGACGCTGGCGCTCGCCTTGGCGCTGCGGATGCTGTCCGAGTCGGCAGACAACCGGCGTCCGCTGATGGTCGGCGCTTTGTCATCAGATACAGCGCTTGGCACTTGCTCGCTTGGCTCAGGACACACCTCTGGAGCTCCAGCCTCTGCTTGGGCCGCGACAGCCAGCGTCTCGGACGGGGCTTGCGCTTGCTGTTGAGCTTGCTGTTGAGCTTGCTGTTGAGCTTGCTGTTGAGCATGCTGCTGCTGCTGCTGCTGCTGCTGCTGGCGCTTGCGCTGGCTCGGCAGCGTCACAGGCGAGCAAGTGGCCGCATACGCGTCCATGAGTGTAAAGGTCGCCGGATTGGCACCGCCAAGCACCAAGGAGCGCTTGGCCTTGGCGCTCACGCCGCCGTCGAACGCGTTCGTCTTTGGGGACGCGACCACGGTCAGCGGACTAGTCGGCGCGCCCACGTCGAGCGCGAACCGCCCGCCAGCGCGGGCCGCGGGCGGTGGGGCCACCGCGAACGCCACGAGCTGCTCGAGCGTCGACGTCGCGCGTGCCTGGTCGCCCCCAGGCTTGCCGCTCCAAGCCACGCGGCAGCGCTGGCGCATGTCGAACCACAGCTCGGCGCTCGCGGCAGCCGACGCTTCGGCCAGCGCCGACGCCTCGAGCTCGCGGCGTAGCGCCTCGCGCGTGTGCTCGAGCGCAAAGTGCGACAGGAACTCACGCAGCAGCTGCAGAGTGAAGCCGAGCACGCGCTTCCGCTCCTCGCCCAGCGCTGGCGCTGCGCTGCATGGCTTCGACACTGCGTCAGCCTCGACTGGCGGTGTTAGAGTGTCCAAGGGAGGCTGCTCGCCTCCGTCCGCGAGCTCTGCCGCCATCCAGACCTCTTCCACCGTCTACAGCAGAGCCAATGCTACACCACGCCAGCCACGCGTGGAGCATGGGGAGATATAAATACAGAGGCATGGCGAGTGTAAAATAGTACTTTCGTCCCCATTGAGAGAGAGCGAGCGTGGTTTGACGCCGCGGTGGCCGCGCCGCCTACATGGCCTTGGCCTTGAGCTCCGAAAAGGCGCGGGACGGGTCGTCTCCGTTCGGGTCGGCGAACTTGTCTCCATGGTCGCGCGCGTCCTTGATCTTCTCCCAGATGCCCGTGGCGCGCTTGCGGTCCGTGATCAGTCCGAGCGCGGCAAACACGTCGATCGTGAGCTTGGTCGGGTTGAACTGCGCGCTGATGCCGAGCTCGCTCGTGGCGTAGTCGTAGGGGAACTTGTGGTGCCAGTTGTGCCAGCCCTCGCCAATGGCAAAGACCGACACGAACCAGTTCTCGCGCGGAGGAATGTCGTCGTACGGCTGGTAGCCGTAAAAGTGCGCGGCCGAGTTGACGAGCCACGTGGCGTGCAGCACGCACACGTAGCGCAGAAAGCCGAGCACCATGAGCGAGTTGTACCACGTCTCGCCGGCAAAGTGCATGCCCACGAGCGTCGGGAAACCGAAGCACATGAAGAGGTTGCCCCACGGGTTGAGCTTCTCCTGCAGCACGACCGTCCAGTCGGCCCAGAGGTCGTCGTAGTTGAGGTTGTTGCCGGCCGCGATCACCTTGGGGTGCTTGCGCACGAGCAGCCAGCCCATGTGCGCGAAGAAGAAGCCGCGCCCAGAGTTGTGCGGGTCCGCCTCCGTGTCCGAGTACTTGTGGTGCACGCGGTGGTCGCGCGTCCAGTGGAAAATGGTGCCCTGGTTGGCCATCGCGTTGCACAGCATGAGCAGGAAGCGCACGATTCCGTGCGCCTTGTAGCTGCGGTGCGACCACAGCCGGTGCGCGCCCATTGTGATGCCCAGGCCAGAGAGGTAGTAGACCACGAGAAACGTGGGAAACGTCTCCCACTTGCAGAACAGCAGCCGCCGGATGCCCTCGAGCGCGCCCAGGTGCACCACCGACATGTAGTAGATCATGAACCAGTTGGCGCGCTTGGAAAAGTCCGTAAAGACCGACATGGTCGCTGGCTGCAAGTGAACGGTGACGTGCGTAGGTTGGCGGGCGAGCGGAGGAGCGGAGCTGCTGGACCCGAGGCGGTGAATCACGGAATGAGCGAGGCAGAGAAGCGCGCGGCGCCGCCGTCGCCGTTTACAAGTTTGCATGGACGCGCGCCGTCTCTTTAACACGGACCATTGGATGAGCGGAGAGAGATCCATTGTGGCGCTTGGAAACTCGGTTCATCTTGATTAAAGTATGGTCGATGGTGCCGCGAAGACGACGTTGATGTCATCGCCATGAAAGCACGACTTGCTTCAAAATGCCCCGTCGCTTGGGAGACAAATGTACCGTACTTTGCACAAGTACAAAGCGCATTTATTGTTTGTATTGAACTAAACGTACCGTTAATCGCGAAATATTTGGTGGTGGATGACGGGCAATCGTCAGGGATGGTGACGTTGCGGCGGAACACGCGATGATGTCAGTGGACGCACTACACCGTGATCCGGAACGACTTGGAACCTTCTTTTGAAGCCTTTGATGACACGACAGATATTCGTTCTAGCCAATCAACATGCTGAATCAACAATCGAGGCGTATGATTCGTGAAAAACAAAACGTTTCCAGCGTTATCCTTGCGTTTCGTAGCTGTTCGACTGGGCCAAGCCGAGCTGACATCATCGCTCCGTGGCACGGTGCGTCTACTCGTCCCTTGCGTCTGTTGACGTCCACGACGATTAGATCCCGCGCCTCCAACGCTCAGCGCTGTCGAGCAGCTGGGACGGTGTCGTACTGTACCTGTCGCCAGGACTGCGGAGCTGCTCCGACCTTCGCTGGTCATGTTGGCGAGTGGCGGGCGTGACGCACCGGCGTATTAGACATGCCGCTTCCTGGACGCGCTGGCGTTGAAGATGGTTGCATCAATGGCTGGCAGCAGCGCGGCAAAGCGGTGACAGCGGCGCAATGTTGACCGATTGGGAATGGCTACAGAGCGCAGCGCTTTGTTTGTCAAGTCGGCGGCTGACTCAGCGCTGCGCGGCGGGGCGTTTGCGATTGCCAGCTAACACAAGAGATAACACTAGTGTTCCTGTCGGTGTAGATACGCGTATCAAGCAGTGAAACGCGCGCTTCTTTACAGTCCTGCAGCTTTGTCCACGGTCCATTGCCACGCGTTACACCGAGAAGAACCGGATGCGCTCGCTCTATCGCCGCCCTATTTGGTAGTGGAGCCAATGTCGCCGACACGGATGTTGCTGAAGCGCACGGTGGCGTCCGGATGCGCGGCCTCGACCACGTCGGGCCGGCCGCCAGTCGTCGGGCACGACCCACGCGCGACGCCCGGGAGCGTGGGGTCCTTGTCCACCGGGTAGCTGCTGTCCAGCCACAGACAGTGGGCCGCGTGGTCCGTCCAGAGACTGATGGCGAGCACGAGTCCGTTCTTGAGCGCCCGCCCGAGCTGCACGAGCCCGCCCTTGACCGCATGGTCGTCCACGTCTCCGAACGCCTTCTTGGCCTCGCCACACGTCTCGTCCGTGAGCGACCGCACGTCGCTCGCGGCCAGCGCGTCCCAGGTCGCGCGCGGGTTCTCAATGCGCCGCCCGTCCTGCTCGTAGAAGCGCCGGATGTCCGTGAGGTCTCCGTCGGCCGTGCCATCGCTCGTCACGAACTGCGTGACGACCGTGAGCTTGCGCGTCGAGTCGACCGCGAACTGCGGACCCGGCCCGTAGAAGCTCCGGTTGCCCATGCGGTAGGCGTTGAAGTCGCAGCCGTCCTTGTCGCACACGCCCTTGTACCGGTTCGACGCGTCGCCGCACTCCTCGGGCGACGCACAGCGGTGCGTGCCCGTGAATGAGTCGCACGGGTGCGACGTGAAGGCCGTGCTCATGCTGTTGGCCTCCCAGATGTCGAGCTCGGCGCAGCACGCGCCGTAGCGTCCGGACCCGGCGTTCGCCCCCGACGGCGACCAGTCCAGCACGTTGGCCTCGCCGTGGATGAACTTGACGTCGTGAGGACATTGCGCGTCGCAGTAGCCCGTGCCGAGCTTGGCGCCCGCAGTGTTCGATGGGAAGCGCGAGACACCGCCGTCCTCGTCCATGTCGACGAAGTAGAGCGCGCCATTGAGGCCGCACGGGAGCTCCGAGACGTCCACGTCGAAGGCGAACTCCTGGTTCATCAGCGCAAACTTCTTGTACTTTGCCGACCCAGCCGAGGACTCAGCGGCTGCTGGCGGGGTTACTCCGTACCCATCGACATCCCCAGCGACGATGCTGTTGGCCTGGTCGCCCGCCGCGAGAAGGTAGACGCGCGAGCCGACATTCTTCCCGTACTGGTGCTTGGTCACGAGCTTGAGCGCAAGCTCGCCGCTACTGGAGGCCGAGATGCCATAGGTCCCAGAGTAGTCGGCGCCCTCCAACGCGCACTGCTTGGCGCACGTCTCCGGGTCGGGGCAGAGCGACGCGTCCCACTCGTTGCCCGTGTAGCAGTTGCGGTAGCCGCCGACCTCGTGCAGCCAGCGCCAGTTGGCGTCCAGCACGACCGAGGTCTGCTCGGTCACGCAGCCGCCGGAGCTCGAGCATTGAAGAGTCGGGAGCGACGGGTGCACCTCCGGCGTGCTGGAGCCCGCCTGCTGCGCCTGGACGCACGCCAGTAGAGCGGTGGAGAAGGCGAGAGCTTGAGACACTGAACGCGTCGACACCATCTTGATGGAGGTTGTCTGGGCGTGGCTTGGAGGTTGAACGGTTGCTCGTCGCTGGTCGAATTGGAGAATGAGACGTCCGAGGGCGGTTGGAGAGAGCTGTCGGCGAGTGCGCATGGTGGCTGGGCCATCTACAACTGGTCCTCTGGGTAGCTAGGCTGCTGTTGAGTCCGTCGAGCAGCTTGAACCCTTGACTACTAGGACATCGGTGTATCAAAAGCACTGGGCCGTGCGTCACCCATGATCTGAGAACCATGGCGGCCCCTGAGAATATCGTTGTCCTTGGGGGACCCAGAGCCGATACGTACGTCTTCCTACGCATCGCGCACGACTAGGAGAGGTCGGTTCTCGTCAACCGAGATCTGATCTGTTTCTCGTTTGCAAGGTAGGGAGCTGCAGTCGTCGACACGAAAGCGATGGTCGCGCGGAGCAGCGGTAGTCCACAAGCTAGCTTGTAACCACAGCTGGAGCGCGAGGCGGACGCGAGCGTTCGAGGTTCGGAGCAGGAAGCGCGTACCCCCCAGTACTGCAATATAGAGTTAATGGCAGCGCGCGAAGCAGACTGGATTGTTGTACCGCTGCGGTGGCGCAGCCGGCAAGCTGTCAGCACGAGCAACAATGCGTCAGCATCATTCGTGGCGATCTTCGCACACGAAGATGGATCTGATAATCACAGGGTTACATTTCGTGGTTACGTTATATAGCGTAACCACCCGCTTCCACTGTCAATCCGTACAGCACCCCTCCGAAAAAGTCCGAGTAACACTACCAGTAATGAACGGATTGGTTACGCGGTTACCTTGCGACGTTCCAACGACGACGAAGGAGAATGGCGGCCGAGGTGTCGTACGCGTCGGGCGCGTACGTGGCGGGCTTCCTCATCCTGCTGGGCGGCGTGCTGCTGCCGATGGCCTACATGGTGCTGCAGAACAGGAAGGCGTTCAAGGCGGTGCGGAGAGATTGACTGCGCGAGAAGAGAGGACAAGACGCCGCCCTACCCAGCGCTCTACATGACAAGCCATGCGCATCAACCGAAGGACCCACTCGCTCGAGCCTTTTACCCAGCACCGACGGTAGAGCAAGCGCGTCCTACTTGGGGCTGCCATATACCGACAAGGAGCTGCCGGCGTGAACACTATCTATCTCTTCATGGTATTGGCAATTGTGTCGTCGCGGCCTGGTCGGCCGTTCGCATGCAGATCTCATATCTATCGGCGGTACTGTAGGGCGGCCACCCGTGCACTACGACTACCCCCTGGCCCACACCGCCGCGCTGCTGGTCGCCCCAGTGACAGGCGCCGGTCGCTGCGCGCCCTTCTCGTACCGGATGCGCTCCAGGTTCTGCTGCTGCTGCAGCTCCGCCTTGACGTTCTGGTACCGTTGCAGCAATCTATCGACGGCCGTTGGCCGCCACGCGTTAGGTATCCGTATCGGCAGCAGGGTAGAGCGACGGTAGGGCGGACGCACCGCTCGAGGTCGACCTGGCGCTGCTTCTTCTGCTCCTCGCGGCCGGACTGCACGCGCTTGGCGAGCGCGTCCAGGTCCTGCTTCTGCCTCTGCTTGAAGGTGGCCTCGCGCTGCAGCGCCTCCTGCTGCTTGAGCGCGCGCCACTTGTCGAGCTCCCACGCCTCGAGCGCGTCCGACTTGAGCTTGATCTTGTGCGCCTCTCCATAGCTACAGCCGGCATCGCATACTGACTGTTAGCTTACCGGTAGGGTGAGGTAGAGCAAGATGAAAGAGAGCGCCGCACTCTTTCTGGCGCGCCAAGTGCTCCTCGATGCGCCGCAGGTTGAGCAGGTCCTTGGAGAACTTTGGCTTCTGCTGCGACTTGTCCAGCAGCTTTTGTTGAAAGTCGAGCAGCTCTGCACGGTGCCGTTCCTAGTAGGTTTTTATACAAGCCAATGTGTCAGCCCGACGCCCTACCGCCCTACTTCCAACAGAGGACACGCCCCCGTAGATTCAAAGCAACCGTGGCGCACCCGCATGTTGAGCGCGAGCTGCTCGACGTTGCGCTCGTACTCGGCCATCTTGCGGTCCCAGACGGCGTTGAACTGCTGGAACTCGAGCATGTGCGCCTCCTCGACGCCCAGGCGCTCGGCGATCTGCCGCGAGCGCATGGCCTCGCGTCGCCGGTTCTCCTCGTGCGCCTTGAGCTCCTCCAGCCGCGTCTTGGCGATCTCGGCCTCCACGTACTTGCCCTGCCGCTCGCAGTTGCGCCGGTGCTCCTCCAGGATGAGCAGAAAGTCGGCCACGGCCGAGTCCTCCACCGACGCGTCCCCCATGGCGCCTGCAGCCGCTCGACGCGAGTCCGTGAGGCGGTAGTGCTCGGAGGCAGTGCGGTAGAGCGCAGGTAGGGCGGTCAGAGAGCTCTCTCTAGAGGAGCGGTCAGACCAGGAACAGCGTACGAGGCTATATAAAGGCACCTGCGTAGCGCTAAACATAGCCAAGAGCGATCGTTTGGACTGCGTTCGCTCTGCCCAGTACTCAAATGAACAATGCCTGATACCAAACGACTTCAGGAGCAGCCATCGTACTAAGGTGTGGCATGAGCTATTTTATTTGATCGCTTTTTTCTATAGGAGAGACGAGCGAGGCCACCGCCGCGCTCTACCCTACAGAGTATAGCGTAAAGCATGGCGCGGCGTGTACAGGGGGATAGGAGACACGTGCATTGCACCGATCGGTAGAGCAGAGCAATGCCATAAACCCGCTCTACCCTTGCTCGGCTGCAGGATCGATGGCATTCCCTCCCAGTCCGATCTACGGCAACTTCTTCTCCATAACGGCGGCGCCGCTGGCGTCCTTGCCGTGGAGCTCAATGTGCTGCACCTGTGTACCACCGCATGGAGACCAAAGGGTCAGTTACGCCATCGCCAGCTCTAGACGCCCAACATAGAAGCAGGGATAGCGAACGTTACCTTGGGGAGGCCCCACGAGGTGGTCGAGTAGACAAAGACGCGCTCGAGCGTGCAGCCGTCCTGGCCGTTGATGGAGCCCATGCCGACGGGCTTGCCGTCCACGATCTTGAGGATGATGGTGCGGTCCTTGAGCGACGCGAGCGTGACCTCGTACTCGCCCGGGTGGCCCTCGCGCGGCTTGACGGTGGCGCCGTACGCGCTGTTGCGCTCAATCATGTTGAGCTCCTCGCGCGGGTGGCCGTCGTTCTCGAACATGATCCAGTAGACGCTCAGCGGGTTGACCGGGTCGATCGACCCGTCCTCGAGCAGGTTGACCGAGTAGACCACCACGTTCTTGTTCTTGTTGCGGTAGATCACGAACGCCACGTTCTTGTCGTGCTTGTCCGCGATCAGCGGCACTGGGTTGTTCTCCACCTTGGAAAAGTCGAGCGACATGGTGGCGGGGGGCGTGGCGTTGGGGGTGGAGGGGGCGGGCGAAGGCGGGGCTTGGACGCAAATTCCTGAATAGAGATCCACGTGGACGTGCGGAGGTCGGGAGGGGGTTACACAGCCTTGGCGACAGCACAGCAAATTCCATGCGCAGATGCGAAAAAACGCCTGACGAGCAGACGTTTTACAAGGTTCCCGGAGCAGTTACGAAAGGGGTACGAGTGTAACCATGTACGTCGGCATACTGAAAGCAAGTCAGAGGAGGAAGGAAGGTTACTAGAACCAGAGAGACGCGGCAACACGAGAGCGGGCAACGAGTTTATATGGATCTTACTATTGAGCTGCCGCTTGTTGAAGCGCCAGCGTGCGTGGCAAGATGCGGTTGGGGCACTGGCACTCGGGAAGAGTACCTTTCTGGGGGTACCATGTGCCACTAGATGTGCACAGTAAACGTAACCCGAGTAAACGGCTTCGTTACATTCGTCGCCCAATGCCATGTAAACGGTCCAGTTACATCTGTACCCCAAGTTGAAGCAGTGATGTTCAGAGCGATTGCACCGGCTCCACAAACCCTTTAGCACGGTGCACGTCAATCTGATGACCCAAACCAACTCGGACAAATCTTTGGCACACGTCATTGCCTGTCCGCCCAGAATAGCGATATAAAACCCACTTGAGCCGACATAAAGCCCACGGACGCCGCTCCCTACTGTACGACTCGGTGACGCGCTCGTGCTCCTTGGCATCATTCCAGCCCTCGGCACTATCAAGACCGCCACTGCATGTACGCAGCCTCACGACCCACAGCATGTCTCCACTGATACACAACCTGCACGCCCACTCGCAGTAGGGGGGGGGGCAGACTCAGTAGGCCACCAGCACCTACAGTAGCTTGTAAGGCCCCTCGGATCACAGAAGACTCGTCTCGTCCAAAGGGTCTCAACCGTCCGTCGCTTCACAAGGGTTCGAACTCCCGGTCGTGGTGTCGCGGACACTCTCGTCTCGACAGTGGATTTTGCTCATGCCGCGTGGGTGCAAACGTCACTCACTGGCTGTTGTGAACCGTGGGACCGCTCTACTGTACACTGACACGGAGGAGGAGGCGCCGCGCTTTCCTCAGTCCGCCCTACGCTGTACGCCCTACGCCCTACCGACTGGACCCTACATACCAATCTCAAGGCATTCGCTTCCCGCAAAACACTCGCGCGTCCCACCCTTCCCCGCTCGAAAGCCCACGCGGCAGAAATAGCGGACTCTTCATGGCAAAAATAACGGCGACCGCACCCTCCCATGCCTGCCCCAGTGGCCATTCACGCTCCACCCGCGTATCCGCCACGTGAACACCGCCTCTCCTCGTGTGCGCTCTACCCTCTGCGCAAGTGCAGCCACCATCATGAGCCCCGAGGCGCCACACGACCCCGTCCCTCCCGCGCCCACCAACGGCGACAAGCTCACACCCGAGGCCTTCGACCTTCTCAACGTCCTCGGCGTCGGCTCCTTCGGCGTCGTCCGGCTCGCGAAGCACGCGGCCAGCGGAGCGCCCGTAGCGCTCAAGGTCCTCGCCAAGGAGACCGTTGCGGTTACGCGGAGACAGGAGCACGTCGAGCGCGAGCGGAGGGTACACGCGGCGCTGCGCCACCCGTTCGTGGCTGCGCTCTATGGCGCCTTCCAGGACCGCGACCGCGTGTACCTGGCGCTCGAGTTCTTGCCCGGCGGGGAGCTCTGGAGCGTGCTCTACGGTAGGGCAGACGCCGATGACACCGGAGACGGCGACAACAACAAGGAGGACGCGGCTGGCGCCCAATCGACCGGTAGAGCGGACAAGGAGACGGAGCTGCGACCCATCTCGCCAATCCACTCGACGCCCGGGCGTAACCCCACCGCCGTACCCAAGGCGCTGCCACTAGACGCCGCCGGCGCGCGGACCGCCCTACTCGACGTCTCCTCCGGCGCGCTGCGTGAGCCCCACGCAGCCTTCTACCTCGCGTGTATTGCTAGCGCACTACGGTACTTGCACGGCGCTGGCGTGCTCTACCGGGACCTCAAGCTTGAGAACGTGGTGCTGGACTGCGACGGGTACGCCAAGCTCATCGACTTTGGCTTCGCCACGCCCTACGCCAAGCACGCGGCCACGGAGCACGAGCCGGCGCGCCGCTCTACTCTTTGCGGCAGTGCCGACTACATGGCGCCCGAGGTGCTGCTACGCTCGACGCGACACGACCCACGGGTCGACCTCTGGTCCCTCGGAGTCGTCATGTACGAGCTGCTGGTAGGGCGGACGCCGTTCTACCACGAGAACCCCAAGGAGCTCGCGCGGCGCATCATCCACGAGCCAGTGACCTTCCCGGACGGGTTTAAAGCGTCGTACCCGCTCGCGACGGAGCTCCTGACGTCCCTACTGGCCAAGGACCCGAACGAGCGCATCCAGAGCGTCGAGCAAGTGCAGAGCCACGCGTGGTTCCAGACTCACCTCGCGCCCTACCACTTGGGATCGGATGAGGACAAGTGGGGACGGCTCGAGCGCCGCGAACTCGTCCCGCCCTTCGTCCCGAAGCTCTCTGGGGCCTTCGACACGAGCTTCTTCCGGCCCTTCGATGCGGACGAGCTGCGAGAGCTGGAGGACGACGTGCTGCCCTACCTGGACGCGGAAGACGGCGCCTTTGACGGGTTCTAGTCAATCTGTGGTAGGGCGGCAGGCAGGTATTTAAACGACTCGCTTGGCAATAAATAACGTTAGAAGGCTGCGGCCGGCTCGCCTTCATCCTCCTTGTCCTCCTCTTCATCACTAACACTCACCCACAGACCAGCGTCGCTTACAGAGCTCGCCCTACCGAACAACCGCGTGTCGGACTCGCCGTCCAGGTAGGGCACAAAGGGCGCGGGCATCTCCCTTTGCTGCAGCCTGTTCCAGCTCTCGACAGTCGGGAAGAACCGACGGAAGAAGCGCGAGTCGCTCATGACCCTTTCAAACGACTCCGGCCGCTCATCGGGGTTCTTGGCCAGTAGGGACGTCATAAGCTCCGTCGCGAGTGGGTACGACGCTTTAAACCCGTCCGGGAAGGCCACCGGCTCGTGGAGGATCCGCCGCGCGAGCTCCCGCGGGTTGTCGTGGTAGAACGGCGTTCGCCCTACCAGCAGCTCGTACATGAGCACGCCAAAGGCCCAGAGGTCGGCTCGTTCGTCGCTCGGAACGCGCTGCACCATCTCGGGCGCCATATACTCGCGACTGCCGCACATGGAGGCCGCTTTATGCGTTGCGGACGAGGTTGCGGACGAGGTTGCGGACGACGATCTCTTCCGCTTGCTCTGGCCAAAGTCGATGAGCTGGACGTACCCGTCGCGGTCCAGCAGTAGGTTTTCAAGCTTGAGGTCTCGGTAGAGCACACCGGCTTGGTGAAGGTACCGCAGCGCACTGGCGACGCTCGCAAGGTAAAAGGCGGCGGCCCACTCGAGGATTCCGCCGCTGGAGGCGTTCAAGTCGAGGAGCCCACCGCCCGAGAGCTTGTAGGACGAGTGGAGCGCGCGCTTGGCCAATGCGTTGGCTAGTGACGCGCTCACGCCCGGGTAGCGGCGCCGGTGGAGCTGTTGGTGGCGGCGGACGAGCGCCTCGTAGTCCATCCCGACCGCGTCCGTAGGCGTCAGCGGCTCGCCGTCCGCGTCGTCCGTGTCCCCATCCGAGTCGTCCGCTTTGGACGGGGCCGGCCCCTTGTCCTCATTCTTATCGTCTTCGTCCTCAATCTCTTGGTCGTAGAGCAGTCCAAAGAGCTCACCGCCGGGACAATACTCGAGCACGAGGTAGAGCGCCTTGGCGTCCGCAAAGCACCCGAGCAGCGGACACACGAACGGATGGCGCAGAGCCGCGTGGACGAGGCGCTCGCGGGCCACGCTCTCCTCCTGGCGCCGCTCGGCCACTAGTTCGAGGTCCAGCGCCTTGATGGCCACGCGCCGGCCTGTAGGCAGGTGGCGCGCCAGGCGGACGACCCCGAAGGTGCCGCGGCCCAGTGGGGCCAGTAGCTCGAACTCGCACAGTGACGCGGCGGCCGCGAGTTGGTTAAGAGGGGACGGGACGGGTCGCGGGTTGAGGACGGCGCGTGAGGACCGGCGCCGTGAGGAAGGGGACGGGGATGGGGACGCCGTGGGCTTGGTCCGCCTCGGTGCGTAGCGGCAATAGTGCGCCCGAAGAGCCGCGACGTAGCGCCACACTGGCGCGAGGGACGGCGTGCGCGGCCGCCGGAACGTCCGCATGCTGGGACGCATTGGGATCGGAAGTGCGGAGGGTACAGTATTGTAGGGGCGGCCGGGTCGCTCGTGGCAGATAAGACGACCTGGATGGTCCGACCTTGTTGTGCGTGCGTGGTGTGGAGCAAAAGCGCGAGTGGCGAGTCGAATGTAGCGCGAGTCAAATGCGGGAGGGGGTTTACGAACAATTTGTTTGGAAATTCGGAAGTGCCATTTTGACTGAGTTTTTCGTACAGTATTGGAGACGGTGCGCTGTACATATTCCACGCGCTTTTCGCGAACAACAAGGGAACGACGCGCGCAAAGTACAGTACTCCATTTAAAAAAAATGTCATAATTGGTGAGGGACGCAAGAGAAGGAGATAGTTGGCAATGCCAGGCTGCTTGCTCTCTATGGAGTATTTCGAATCAATAAACGCAATACCGTATACTGTACTTACACTGACATCAGCAGGTGTGGCAGGAGTCCTGCCGCCACACGGATGAGTGCTTGCTGTTTTGCAGGTTGCCGCAATAGAGGCTGTGGTTGGTGTCAGAGCCACCCAAGTGTCGAAATGCAAAGCAGCATAGCTAAAAATCCGAAGAATAAGCAGCGAAACCGAAACGGATTCGCTCAAAATTGTGGATCGTGTTCCGACGTTCTTTACGGTTGACGAGACATGTGCTTTGAGCTGGATCCAATGCTTATTTTCGGTAAAAATAACATTTTTTGTCGAAAATGGATTGCGTCTCCAGCTGTTACCTGAACGGCCATAGGGGGCGGAAAAGACCGCGCCATATGGCACGGCGGATTTCATGGCGGCAGACAAGAGAATTGACCACAGGTACTGTACCCTTCTTCCAAAGATTGTACCGTAGAAATTTCCACAACGCTTCGTTTGATATAGCCGAATCCAAACAAAGCCAAGCACGAGAGGTCACAAGGTGAAATCTTGAGTTTGAGCAGGCAGCGTCATACAGTACAGGGGCTTGGCTGCTCGTATTCAGCCCTCCACCTCAGACGCCGCGACCGTCCCATGTGGTCAAGCCCAGCAGGTCTTCTCCCATGCGGTTCGCATCAACAGCAGGTGTACCCACAGCACTACAGGCACAATATCACAGCGTTTCGAACAGCGGGTATTACTTGTTTGACATGCCCAAGCGAACCCATGATGCCAGGGTACAGATCCAACTTCAAGGTTGAAAGTTCAGTTTTATCTTAGATCTAGTATTGAAAGTAGTCAGTTCAATGAACAGTTCAGTACTATGTGTAAAAAACTGAAACGCACAATTAACGAGTGCACTCGCTCTTCCATCAATATATAGCTGCACTGTGCTCGGGCGAGCTCTCGGGCCTATCGATACGCACGTGGCGCCCAACGCGATCACTTGTTGCAGCGCTACGGGCGAAAACTCGACGCGCAGCGGCACAAGCGTCACCAAGTGGCATGTCGCCACGTCCATCAGCTTGCGTCCAAGCTCGACGCACTACAGCATGGTCTGCGTGTCCATCACGCTCAAGAGCACTCCTAACGAGGACTTGTCGGTCGCCTCGTCTTACCGATCTCCAAGCATGACCATCCACAGCGACATGCCCGCCCACATTGGTCGTCATGGTGCGGCCCACGCGCTCGCTCGCGAGAGGCGCCAAAGTCCGTCAGCTTGGCGTCCAACTCGGGAGTCAGCAGCACGTTCTTGGTCTTGAGGTCGCGATAAATCTCTGGTTGAGGTGCGAGTGCATATACGTCAGCGCGTGGGCGATGTGGAGCGCGAGCTTGGCCTTGTCGCGTTCGAAACCTTGCGAGAAAGTGGATGGCCTCGTCCAAGTACGACCGGAGAGCACGAAAGTCCCGCTGAGACCGTCGCTGCCATCACTTCCACCACCCACAGAAGCGGCAGCGCTGTTCGAAGAGCTCGAGATGTTGCTGAGGCTGTTGCTTGAGCCTGAGCTCAACAACGAGTCTAACAACCAACGAAGCCAAGCGAATGTGAGAGGTGAGCATACCTCTGATGAGCGTGCACGGGGGTAACATGCGAAGCGCATACAAGGATGCAACGAAGAAGCGTCGGCGAGACTACCACCGACTGTGACCGGAGTAAGCAACGTGTGAGAGAATACAAAGATCATACCATTCTTGGTTTCAGCCAACGGACTCGACGGACAACAGACCGAGCATGTGCTTCAATGCTTTTCTGATGCACTGCCGGCGTGGCTTATATGGTTCGCTGAGGATCGACTTGGGCTGACAGTCGGAAGACCGCAAGCACCAACTTCCTTTGCCTACACACCTGTGTAGTCACTGACGGTGGGCGGTGCGTCGTACACGTTGTGAGGTTCACAGAACCGCCCGAGGACGAGAAAAAGCGCGCTCATGGACCCCAACGCGATGCTCGAGGCGAAGCAGAGCTGCACCACTCCCACGTCCACGCGTGAAGCTGTCTTTGGGTCCGAAGACAGCTCAAACAGCATCAGCATGACCAGTGCGAGGGCGAGGCACACGCTGGCTGAGATGCCCGCGAGGATCTTCAAGCCTGTGCGTCGCCACAGAAGACAAACGGTCAGCTACTCCGAGAAGAGGAGATCCACCCTTCACATTTAGCTGCCTCACTCACCCTGATAGGCTCGGATGCGATCTTGGGTCCACTTTGGGCATTGAACGAGCACATGGAGCTCCCCCATGGCAGGTACGAACCCGTCTCGGAAGCACGCGAGCTCTTCCAAGCGCTCTCGATCCTTCATTTCTTCGCACTCGTGTCGGTTCATGAGCCTGTCCGACTCGCGCGCCGCGCCCCACTGAATGATCTTGGGTATCCACTGACACGGCCGTGTAGCGCGGCTTGAAGGGAGAAAGAGCTTGAGCGAGTCGGCATCATGGAAGATGGAGCGGTGCGCCTTGGTCTTGATCGCCACCTTAAAGTCGTTCACTGTCTGCCTCGAGTCGATGGGGACCGCAAACATCCCCACCGCGCCAATTACCTGGCAGTTAAGTGTCCACGCGACCATTTCCACGGTTAAAGCGACGGTGAGAGCACGAGAGTGAGTGCCGATCCATCATCTGCTCGCCACACTCTAGCCCTCAATAGCTCGGTGTTCTTGGAAATCCCCCACCATCACTTTTGAGGTGGAGCATATCCACGATAAACGACGAGTAACACTCCTATTTAGTCTGCAACACAGTAGAGACATGTTAGATTGAAGAGGGTGAAGTAGACCAACGCCATTGAGAGACTCTCACCGTGTTATGCAAGCGCGAAAGCGGATCGTCGACGGAACGACGGGCGGCGTGGTCCAGCGCCATTCGCAGGGGCTTCAGCCGATGGAGGTGGCGGTGGCGGCGGAGGAGACGCACGGCCGAACTCATCGTCGTCTTCGTCCATCTCTGGCTGTTCTTGCGTCTCATCTTGCTGGTTCTTCTCTGGTGGGCGGGCGTTGCGTTGACTTGGCGCAAGCGCAAGCGCAAGCTTTGATGTCGGCAGCCCCAGTGTCAAGGTCTCGGGTGGTGCGGATCGCCGTCGCTGACTACGAGGCGGCAGTGGCAATTTCTCGCCTTGGAAAAAGCCATGACTGCGGTTGTTATCGCCACCATCGGTTGGTTTGTAGCTCTTCCCTGTTGCGACAGCCCAAGGCCTGTGCTCATCAATGCGCTCGTCGCTCGTGTGGTCGCTCTCACGGACGCGAAGCTTCGCTTCCAAGTAGTCGTGGTGTCGATGAGAGCGATGAATGGAGCCGTCTTCATCTGTCAGACGACGTGGAGATCGCAGCGCACCCATGGGGAATAAGCCGTACGATGACTGCGTCCCAGACCTCGACGAAGCGGACAGGGGTGACGAATTTGGCGCCGTCTCTCTCTCAATAGCCAACTTCGAGGTCGTGCTCCCGATCAATGGCATACTGTCATCTCGCGAGCGTGTGACGGACTCGACATCTGGGTAGAAGTGGAAGACGCCTGCGTCGTCTTCATCTTCGTCCGTGTCGTCGCCATACCCGATGAAGAAGTCGGGGACCGCCAAGTCTTTCTCGGAGCAGCTCTCTTCAAGAGGGGAAGGAGGAGAGGACCGCGGCTCGGACGCGTTCGACTCGCTCAAGGACCCAACCTGAAATTACCACAAACGAGTCATCGCCACAGTCAGCGACAAAAAAGACAGAACGCAGGATAGTGAATTGGACATACCGATAGAGACCGTGTGACTCGACGGTACCGTGCCGGCACGGTCGTGACACTGGAGCTGACGCTGACCGAGTCGCTGCTGCTTGTGCTGCTGCTTCTTGCACGAAGCCGACCGCTCGATACTTTCCCACACGAATTGCCTTCGTCTCCAGTCTGTCCAGATCGGATCGGCGCGTCTTCGTGGCCATCATCTTTGCCATCGACGTCGTCGCGCGGCAATCTGCCCAAGTGGTTGGCGGCATTTGCACGAGCAGCACGTGACGCCATCAGCGCTGCTGCCACGCGCGGACTCGGCAGATAGTTTTGCGCTCCAGTTGACTGCGTGCGGAGCAGCTCAGGGAGGCGACCGGGTATATCCACACGAAGACCGGGCGCGGGGACTAGCGAGCGAGCCTCCACTTCTTCCTCATTGCTGCTATCGCGTGGGGATGCCGGCGTGGTCGAGTGCGCAATCTGATTGCTGCTTCGAATGGGGGAGAGCGGAGGTGTTCGATCGCCGTCGCTTCGAGTTGTGGCACCACCAAAACGACGACGCATCCACTCTTCTTGCTGCTGCTTGAGCAGTTGTTCTTCTCGGTACTTGAGCTTTAACGTGGCAAGTAGGGATCGCTGCTGTCGTTGGAGGTCACTTTGCGGCACGGGAGACGACGGCGGTGTGAAGTCGAGCGTGCGCTGCTGGATACGAGTGGTTGCATCTCCAACCGGTAACTGTCGAGCGCGGGTTGGTCGCTCTCGCTGGTTCGCACTACCTCCGTGCCCTTCCGCAGCAGCTGCCGCCATTTTCTTGGACACTTGAATGCGCAAGTCGTCCCGTCTTGACTTTGGCTGCCCACTATCGGGTGCCCCACCAGCATAGCCGCTCGGATGCGAACCAAGTCCGCTAGTAGTTTGCTTGCCTTCGAGCTCGCGGCGGTCGTGGAGGCGGCGCAAGAACGCCGACGGCGACGAAACCGGAGAAGCCGAGTACTCTAATGGAATCGGGGACGCCGGCGGCGGCGAAGGAGGCGGCGGAGGCGGCTCCAGCACTACTCCAGGCGACGCCGTGCGAACGTTGAGCTGGTGCTGTCGCTGGTAGTTCGCCATGTCATTCTTTCTCGTCGGCGTGTCCAGAGCCTTGCTGTTGCTGCTGGCTGCGCTTGTCGCGGTCGACGCCGGTGGTACAAGCATACGACCTCGCGGATATGGGAACGGCTGCGCTATTGCCGACTCTGGAGGCGACGGGATGGCCTTCGCGCCTCCAAATCCATCGCTCCCTGTCACGACCGCAGTGCGAACTGTCGTGGTAGCCATGGAGTTCCGTCGGCGGCGCCAGCTGCTGCCTGGGATCGGAGAGTTAATGTACTCTGGCACGGCGGCAGCTGGCGCTCCAGTCGCCGCAGACGCCGATGTCGCCCGCTTGAACACTGGCGGGAGCAATTCAGGCCGCGCAGGTGACGTATCGATGCGTGCGATGCTGCGCTTGGGCATGGACCTCCGCCGTCCCGTGTACACGTTGCTGGCGACGTTGGAGGCGACTTGGCGCTTGCCGTCGGGCTGGCGCGCGGCCGTGGCTTCCTTCGTGACGATGGTGAGCCCAATGTCCGTTGACCCGAGCGTCAGCGTGTCGCCCGAGCGCACAATCACGGCGTCGCGGTGGACGCGAGTGCGCCCGTTATGTATCGACCCGTGCGCGCTGTGGTCCACAAAGACCCACACGCCGTGCCTGGCCGTGCGCTCGAGCGTTCCGTGCGCCGCGTCGACCTGCCCAGCACCAGCAGTAGCTCAGCAACCAGCTTGTCTATACGCGCTCCGTCCTAGGCTATAACCGGCCAACAAGAGACGACGCACATGCGCGTCGCGGTTGCAGTAGAAGGCGACGGGCGAGGCCGTGCCGATGCGGAGACCCGCGGGCGGAGGGGACAGCGGCGCCGTCTCCTGCTCCGGCCCGCCTAGTACGCGGCTACGTACGCGCAGCACCACCCGCGCCTTGTCCTCGTCGCTCGGCGTCATGCTCGGGGATCTGGTTCTCGGGGGCGTGCGTTGCACAACGACGAGCGACGCTGGTCCGCGACAGAGGACAGCGTCAACGGAGAGTGAGTGGGGGGGGAGAGGCGGATAACTGCCCGAGGGCGATCGATCGATACAAATACAGGGAGTGACTCCCATAATACATGCATACGCAACGGCCGTCGGATCGGTTGGAAGGAAGGATCGCGCGACCGTTCAGGGCTTCTTCGTTCGTTGTGTGATGGGAGTTGACTTGAGATTCGTATGGGTCAATATGGACGTTTGAAGAATGATGGTAATAGCGGACTCTTGAAGTTGCTAAAAGAGAAGGTTGCTCGGCATTTGCAGCATTCATAACTGCCGGTAGCATTATGCAAGTGCCTTCGACCGCTGGGAGTGCAAGCGACGCCGTCTGCATCTATTGTCAAATGGGCGCTCAGTGTCTTATCCGTCTCTGGAATCCAGAGTCTGGATGCGGAGTTTACAGCTCAAAGCATGTGGCTCCCAGCAGAATGACGAGCCACCAGATGCCACCGCGGCACGCCATCGATTGCCGTGGGTGCAAGTACAGTTCTGTACCTTCCGAGTGGAAAATTCACCCAGTTGGCCGGCGACGTACAGTACAGAGTATACAGAGCTGTACTTTATCATTCGACCAAGGGTGACGACAGTCCGATGATATATAGAACGCTTCATCTCCTTACAGTGACTCACTGCCAGTGAACTTGTCCAGCCATCTGCTCTCATTACGGAATTGCCTTCTCCCCCACCGCACGCTCGCCACTACCGTCACCTGTGAGAGGCCTCCATGAGTGCGACGTGTGCGCTGTCGGGGATCTCGGCGCCCGCCGTGGTGACGCTCTCGGCGCTGGCTTCTGGCGACGACAGCGCCGCCGTCGTCGTGGC
>JAADXZ010000196.1:0-33080 GCA_023338055.1 Phytopythium mirpurense | reverse complement strand
GTGCAGGGCGTCTCCATCTTGGCTCAAAATGAAGAATTTGAGATAAACGTGTGTGACTGGCTGTAGCAATTACCTCTTAAAACTATATACGATTCAAATTTTAAATTGCGCTGGGTGAAATGGGCAATTCAATGCACTCGTGTGCAAGTCATTGACATGGAGAATATATGCGTGGGAAATGGTGTACGCTTGGCTTTCTGGTCGTGTGAATGTACATGACTTTACTCTAGCGAGCGTGCCCGTCCTCGCCGATGACCACAAGTGTATCGTCTCTGCAACATATGAGATCGTCAACTTCGGTAATGGGGTTACACTTGGCATACCAGGGGTACGCCACGATCGCGCTGTAAATACCCGGTAATCGTATTTTTTACGTAAATACAATGTGCTCGCGCGTAGTGTGCGGCACACTACACGCGAATGGTTTCTAGTCGACTAATGTGGCCTGCACTAGTCCTTGCCTATTTTAGGACAGCCTCGCATTGGCTGGTATTCGCGCTTTCAGTCTTTTTATTGGTAGGAATGTCTACCATTTCTACCAATCAATGTGCACGGTTGCACGTCGGGCTTTGACGTCCAGCGTCCAGCTATGAGAGCCTGCTATACTTTATACTCCGTAGTATTCAGTTTGTGAGGTTAGAAACCATGGCATCCGCCCTCCCTGCATGGCGCCGTAAATCATTCAATTCAGTTATCATTATCCACGAAAGCCAAGAGCTGATCATTTGTAAGTTTTATTCAAAATTCGAATAGATTTTTTTATTTAATTTTACGCTTCCTGTAGTCAGCGCCAGTGTAAGCCACTATATCCATCGCCCGGTTACAGAATGCATCGACCTTACTGTGGGCGGGCAGGTCGCTGAGTGCGACAGGTAAACTCGTTCGACGGTATAATCTTCAGTTACTCGGGCTAATGCAATACTGCCATGAAGTGGTAGGCGATAGAGCGTACGTTCATGTTATTCATGATGGAACCCACCTGGATGAGTTCGGGAGTACACCTGAGACAGAAGAGACCCCGCAAAGCACGTGTATATGTTTCTCTTGCTAGATCAAGTAACTACCAACAGCACGTCCACCCACTAGGGTTTAGAGTTTCGTAGGCGGCAGTACGCATTGAAGGTGGTCTCGTTCTGATAGACACCCGTGGAGCCGCAGGAGATGACGTTATAATTGAGAACGAATACCTTGTGTGGCAAGTTAATTCAGCTTTTCCCGGAAGGGTGCCCGACGATCCCCTGTCTCCCGGTTACTACCCGGTCCCAAATGAAACCGGTCCGCAGCTGGTGAACTGGTCCTCCTGAGTCTGAGATTCGCAGACCCAAGTCAAGTCTTTGATCATACTCAACCCGTGATCCAAGTCAGGACCCAATCCAAGATTCAGACCGGGACCAGGGCCAAGACCCAGACTAGACCCAAGCGAGACTCAAGCTAGACCCTGGCCATACACCCAGACCGAGACAGGCTGGCTCTGCGACCTCGAGTGTACCACCCCAGTCGAGAGAAGACCCAGACGAGATTAGACTGGACTCCGGTCTTGCGACGGCCCAGTCCGAGACGGTCAGTCTTGGGCGAAGCCCGGCGCTGACCGATACCACGAGAAGGTTCGCCAACCCAATCAAGCCTCGTCATCAGCCGATGCAGTCTCGAGTCCAAGGTGCAAGTCTCGTCCGGCCTGCGAATTCAAGTCTCAAGGAGCCGCCCGCCAAAGCATTCAGGGCTAGGGTTACGGTGGATTAAACACCGATCGAGCCGTCTGGAGCCAAGACGAAGCCGAAGCTCGAGCCGACGCGACTGTCGCCCGCTGTTGGGAGACCAACCACCATGTACGCATTGTGACAGGCTTCGGCGCAGACTTCGACTCCAAGCCCTAGACTTGCACCTTCGACTGGATCCCGACCAGTCTGACCAGGCCAGTCAATCCGACCGGCGTGTGAGGCTTAGCAGGCCATTCGCTGCAGAGAAACTCCGTGGTGACCAAGGTATTTATGCGGTAGCAGTCCAAGGTGCCAAGAGTCTCAACCCGCTACATCAACACCAGACGCGCATTCTCGACCGGTACTCGAAACGCCGTCTGCTCAGCTAGTGATCAAGACTTGGCCAACTGGGCCCAGACGAGAATATTCTCGTGGTTCGAGACGCCGAGGTGGACGGAGTCCCGGAGCACTAAGCAGCCATGTGCCCGAGAGATTCGAGCGAGGTTCTTCACATCCTACCGGCATTCAAGACCTAGCCGACTAGGCCCGGTCGAAGGCTATCGCGGCGACCAGAGAGCATAGATGGCCTTGGTTTGAATCGGCAAGACTCTCTGCTCAGTGTCGACGGCGCTCGACTAGTGTTTTCGACATCCGATCAGTGTCCAAGACTTAGTCGGGGAGGCCCAGTCCACGGCAGCCAGGACCTCCAAGAGACCGAGGAGGATTCACTCCAATGTGTCAAGAAGGCTCGACTAGCGCTTGCGATGTCCGACCTGCGTCCTAGACTTGACCGTCAAGGCCCAGCCTGAGACAGCGACGATGTTCGAGGGACCAAAGAAGTTCGATTCTAAGGTGTCGAGGATGCTTTGACTGGAGTCCGCGGTGTCAAATCAGCGTCCCAGACTCGTTCAATCAGGCCTGGTCGAGGATCACCCCGACACTCAAGCAGCCGAGCTGGACTCGATGGACTCAGTCTCACGGCCTCAACCTGTGCTTGAATGATACCTAGTCGAGCCATGGTCGTTGTCCCGGTCGGCGCGGCCCCAAGTCGGTCGAGAGAAGAATAAGTGTGATGAGGACACTGTCACGACGGACGTCAAGATATACCCAAGTCAAGATACCGGTCCGACCACTCTGCGGTTTCACCAAGTGATGTCACCGCGTGGGAAGGTCCAAGCCAAGCCGAAGTTAAGCGTGATGGCATCGGGGCCAGACGGTGATGGCACCCACGAGGCTCACAAGGTGGCAACAGCTCTCCTGGCGGTCAAGACCAAGATGAAAGTCATGCATACTTAGTTTAAGTGTTTTAGGAGGAGGAGCCCACAGCCCCCAATCTTTGCATATCTACATATCAATTCAGACTTGCTTTTCCCAGATCGTGCGCAAGTAATCAACGACTGGTGCTTCTTCAGCTCCGGGTAAGTCTAACCCTTGTTTCTCCCGTGAGCTACGTCCGCGGGATCGGCTTCGATCACACAGAGTCTGGTATCGCGACATTTGCGAGAATGGCTATGGCCACGACGTCAGTGCGAGATGTAGCGAACGCCGTTGCCGCGATAAAGTAGGTTTGGACTCAACCAAAAAAATGGAAGGATTTGTTCCGTTTCGTTGGTAGTGGTGGAACCATGACCTTGACGCCCGGTCGCCCTGAGCGACCGTCGTCCCTGGATAAAGCCCCAACATCTTTCCTCGCGTTTAGTGACGTCATCAGTAGCTACAGACAACTACCAACTGACGTGACCATAGAGTTGTCAACTGCCAGACTGGCAGTGCCAATTACTAAGTATCCGCTGAAATCCAACTCACGTTATGCGGACAAAAATTTACGGGATTCCTAATCATAATTGAACCAATAGTACTAATGATAATTGCTCCTAAGCAATTAATTTCCTGCTGCGACGCTCGTGAACCCAGCGGAAGTCCCTCTGCTGCTGCTACTCTGCTGGGATGGACATCGAGGCGCTTGCGGCCAAGTACGGCGGCGTGTCGCGCCCCGTCGTGACGCTCGCGAGGGAGAACCAGCGGCGCGCGGCCGCTCGGGCGCCGGCCTCGTCGGGGATGGACCTGGCGAGTCCCGTGGCGAGCCTCGTGGTGGCGGGGCGCGCACTGGACGAGCCGCTGGACGCCAAGCGGCTCGCGTCGCTCGCGGGCGTGAGCTCGCGCGCCGTCGATTCGAGCGTGCAGCGCATGTTGGTGGTCGTGGGCGCGAATGAGGTGGTCAAGACGACGCCCGCCGCGCTGTGCATCCGCTTCGGCTGCGAGGCCATCGCCGAGATCGTCGGCCGTGTGCTGGTCGAGTACAAGAGCGCCACGAGGCACCGCAAGCTGCCGGCGCAGGCCGGAGGGGCGGTCGGTAGCGATGTGGACCCGAAGCAGCCCGTGTTCGTGGCCGCCTGCCTGTACGCGTGCAGCAAGCAAGCCAACGTACGCCGTGCCGTTAGTAGGAGCGCGTTGTCCGCAGACGGACCGATGGACGATGGGAGTGACCTGGACGATGATGGATGGTGTGATGGTCTGCAATGCGGCACAGCTGCGCGTGGACCGCGCCAAGCTGCTGGCGTTCGTGTGCGGCTACGCGAAGGAGTTCGACGCCATGGTCTCGTCCATCGAGGTGCGGCCCGCTCGCCACTCCCCCCAGTGTGTCAAGGCCTGACGTGGCGTGCGCGGATGGGATGTCCCGCAGGCCACCTGCAAGGCGTCCCTGAGCGGTGCGATCGCGTCCAAGCGCAGAGGCCGCGCGGTGGTGAGCTCCAAGTCCAACGGCGCGGTGGTCGTGGATGCGGCCGACGCCGCCAGCCGCCACCGCCACGCCGTCGACGTCACACCCCCGCGGGCCTCGTCCGGTGCCCGGGCCGTTACGCCGTCGTCGGCGTCGCCGAGACGCGTCTCCCCGCGCTGGATGGGGAAGATGGGCCTGGGCAGTCCGGGCGGCAGCTGCGCCAGGAGTCCGTCGGGCCGCAGCCCGCGCGCGCGGAGGGCGCTCGCCATGCCGTCGACAGACGAGTACGCGGCCTGGCGCGCGGCCGCCCTCGCGTACATGCGTCGCTCACGAAAGGAGGCGGCGCGAGAGGGGGGACAAGGGGAAAAGAGCGTGTCAGGCGACGCGCCTGCAGCGGTGGAGGCAGCGCAGGAATGATCATGAGCCAGTCGTCCGAGAGATATTTAAATCGCTCAGCGTGCGTCTTGCGGGTCTATTGTCTCGTGGAGCTCACTCGGGTCGGAAAGGAGAAAGAGGAGGTGGAGCTGCTCAGTCGGCGTAGTACTTGGCGTGCACGCGCTCGAGCACGTCGCGGCAGGGCACGACCGCGCGCAGCTTGATGCACATGAGGAAAGCGCCGGCGAGCTTGCGGTGCAGCGAATACACCTCCTGCGGCGGCGGCGTGAGGCGGCCGTGCATAAAGACCTCCGTGTGCTGGCCGAGGCGCTTGGTGAGCTCGCTGCGCTCGAAGTCGAAGGGCTCGTTCGAGCGGAAGGGCTCGCCCACGACCATGCCGGCGGCCTCGTGCGCGCGCAGCATGGCGGGCGACTCGTCGCCCGTGAGGAACTTGAGCTTGAGCGAGTAGTCCATCATGGTCTTGGCGTCTCCGTTGGCGGCGCCCCAGACGATCTGGAAGTAGTCGTCGACGAAAGCCTTGGGGTACTCGCGCGCGGCGCCAAAGTCGACGAGCCCGATCGTGTCGCTGGACGCGTTGTACATGAAGTTGCTCCAGTTGGGGTCCGTCTGCATGAAGCGCCAGTCGAAGAGCTCGTGGATGGTGAGCTCGAGGATGCGGCGCGCGATGCTGTCGCGCACCGCCTGCGGCAGGTGCACGACCTTGTCGACCGCCACGCCCGAGATGAGCTCCGTCGTGAGCACGCGCGCCGTGCTCACCTCGCGGTACACGCGCGGCACGACGCAGGACGCGTCCAGCCCGCTGGCCTGCACGAGCGCGCGGAAGCGCTCCTGGTTGGCCGCCTCGAGCGCGTAGTCGCACTCGTCCGTGAGCTCCTGCTGGCCCACGCGGATGATCTCGTCGATGTACAGCCCGCGCGGCAAAATGTTGGTGTACGTGACGATGCGCTTGAGGTTGAGCAGATCGCTCTCGATGCTCTCGGCCACGCCCGGGTACTGGATCTTGACGGCCACGCGCTCGCCCGTCGCCAGCGTCCCGCGGTGCACCTGCCCGATGGACGCCGCCGCGATCGGCACGTCGTCAAACTCGAGGAAGCGCGCGCGCCAGTCCTCGCCCAGCTCCTTGCTCAGCTGCTCGTGCAGCTGCGCCTTGGGCATCACGTGTGCGCTATCGCCCATCCAATACACAAACACACAAACACACACAATCGTCCGCCCGTCCGTCAGTCCGTCGGAATCAAAACCCTCCATCCCCTCGCAAGACTGAGAGACGGCGGACGCACTTTTGGCGCACGCGGTCGAGCGCCAAGGCCAGCTGCGGCGGCACCAAGTTGTCGTCCTGGATGCTCAGCATCTGCCCGAGCTTGAGCGCCGCGCCGCGCATGGTGCACAGCGTCTCGGCCAGCTTCTCGGCGTTGCGGTCCGACACGAGCGCCTGGTACGTGCCGCCGCGGCCGCCGCGCCGCACGACCTCGCTCGCCGTGCCCACCGCCAGCTTGGCGGCCAGGCCGCCGAAGCCCAGGATGCGCGCCAGCGGCGACGACGGCACGTGCCGCTCCTGCCACTGGCGCCGCGGCGCGTCCCCACCGCCCTCCGCGGCCGGCTGGCTCGGCTCGGCCACGAACTCGGACGCCGCGTTCGTCTTGAGAGACGCCTCCACGCTGGCCTCCGCGCTCGGCGTCGGGGCCGGGGGCTGCTCTTGCACAGCGTCGCGCTTCTCCTCCGCCTTGGCCGCGCCTGGGGCCGTGAACGCCTCCTCCTGCGGTAGGGCGGACCGGACAGACGTCGGAGGACGGGTGGGCGCTGCAGCCGCCGCGCGGATCGCGCCCTCGGTGGCCGCAGCGCCTGAAGGATCCCCGCTCTCCGCCGCCCTCTCGCTGTGCGGCGTCTGCGTCTGGGTCTGCGTCTGCGTCTGCGCCTGGGCCGCCGCTGCACCGCCGGCCGCCTGCTCAACCGACTGCACCACGAGCGGCGCCAGGCGAGACAGCTCAGTCGCGTGCTTGGCCAGCTGCGCCGTCTTGGCGCCCACCGCAGGGGCCTGCATCCGCGCGGCCTGCTCCGCCACCTTGCCCGCGCCCTGCAGCACGCGCAAAAAGTCCTGCGACCACATCTCTAGCGTCCTCCCACGCGTCGGTAGGGCTCCGTCGGTAGTCTGTCGGTAGGGCGGCCAGTATGTAGTGCGTAGTGTGTAGTGGGGCGCTCTGCTCTGCCGAGGGAGCGACCGCTGCAACGGACGGATGGGATGGATCGATCGACGCGCTTCGGAGACCTTCCTTCCGTCTATGACGCCAAGGCTCAGTAGCCGAGCCAAGCGCCAACGACGCGGGAATGATGGTCAATCGTACTTGACACCCTACATTTCAGCCGCCGCTGTTGAGGACCCGTGTACTATTATTGGAGCATAGGACCGGTACTCTATCGGCTGTTGGGCGGTTAGTACCCTCAGCGATCTGTGTCAAACAAGCCTTTGACTCAAAGACGCACTCGAACTCTACCGCCAACTGCATCATGACCGGTGCGCTCGACCACGTAGTTCTCCTTGTCGCGCCTCCCTCCCTTCCTCCTTTCATGAGCGCTTTATGGTAGGGGAGGGTGCTGTGAGGAGCTTCTGTGGGCTGAATCGTGCGTGCGCTGCCTGCCGCTGCGCAGACCAAGTCCGCGCGTCGCACCTGCTGATCAAGCACAGCGGCTCCCGCCGTCCCGGTGCGTCCCCACCAGCCCTCCCTCCCTCCCTCCGATCGCCACTGGAGATAGGCCACGACTCTGTCGATGGACGTCTCTAACCCTTTTTTTCTGTGCGCGCTATTGTCTGCTTTGGCAAGCCTCGCGCCTGTCGAACAACATCACGCGCTCCAAGCAGGAGGCCATCGACACGCTGCTGCGTACGCTCCAACTGCCAACTGCTGCTGCTGCTGCTCTACCTATTATGCTGTAGTAGGCTATCGCATTGGGCAGATCCCACCTTACTAACCGGTCGGGCTGTTGCGCGCCTTGTCTGGATGCAAACAGAGCTGCGCGCCGCCATTGTGGCTGGCCAGGCCACCTTTGAGCAGCTCGCCCTCCAGTACAGCGACTGCAACAGGTGCGACCGAGAGTCAGAGTCTACTAATGTTTGTACCAGTAGTAGAGGGGAGGAAGGCCAAGCCGACCGACCGACCGACCGACCGACCCACCGACCGACCGACTGACCGACTGACTGATCCTCATGGCAGCGGCACGCGTGGCGGGGACCTGGGCCCGTTCGGCCGCGGTATGATGCAGAAGCCTTTCGAGGACGCTACGTTCGCGCTGCAGGTGGGCGAGCTCAGCGGGGTCGTCGACACGGACAGCGGCGTCCACATCATCGTCCGCACCGCCTAGGGCGTCACGTCGCCGGCGCTGCCTCCGTGTACTTGGTACGCTTGACGTTGGTATCACCGCCCCACCGACCGATTGGAGAGTCTCCAATGGAGACTGCCAAGGACAAGGGGACGAGCGAGGGAACCAACCAACTACCCAACCAACGCACAACGTGAACACGCGTTCGCTTTGCTGCTTTCGAATCGCATTTTGCCTTGGAACACGCACCATCGCTATAAAAAAGCACACGCTCTCTCTCACTCTCGGCCCTCCCTAAATCCCTCCACTCTCTCCTCCTTCTCCTCTCTCTTAGTCTCCCTTGTCCCTTACCTCACGCTCGGCCCTAGTTACCGGCGGTGCTGCCGCGGCGGAAGCTGAACGACTTCATGGACAGCCGCGAGGACGAGCGCGGCGAGCTGCTGGCGGTCGAGGCGGCCGAGAAGGTCGACTCGCGCGGCGCGCCTTGGGCCCCGCCGGGGCTGCCGGCGCCGCTCGAGGCGCTCTTGATGCGGCGCTTGTAGACGCACGTGTCCTGGTCGACGCGGATGCCCCACTGCAGGTACTCTGCGTTCGTGGCAGCCTCGAGGAACTGGTTGAGCTTGGCCACGCGCTCCTGGATGATCTTCTCGCTAAAGTTGCCGAAGAGCTGCTTGTTGGGCAGCTCGGGGATCTCCTTGCGCTTGTAGCCGTTCTTGGTCTGCAGCGTCGCCGCCAGGTTGCGGAAGGTCGAGTAGCGGTGCCACACGTACAGCGTGCCGCGCGTGTTGGTCTCGATCTGCAGCTTGTACTCGACGAACTGCCGCCCCTCGCGGTACGTGATGCGCGAGTCCACCACCTTGGCTGAGATGAGCGACACCTCCTGCGACCGCACCAGCTTGGTCTGCAGCTGCAGCACCTGCTGTTTGAGACGCTCGTTCTCGCGCAGCAGCTCCGCGTCCGCGTACTCGGCCACGTTGGACGACAGCGTCGCGCGCAGCCGGTCGTTCTGCGCCACCAGCTCGCGGTTTAGCTCCAGCGCCGCCTCGGCCGCCGTCTTGGCTTCGCGCGCCGCCGACTCGGCCTCCGCCACCTTGGACGCCGCCTCCGTCAGCGCGCGCAAGGTGCGCGGCGACACTGGGCCTGCTCCGTCACCAACAACGCACCAGCAACAATATGATCAGTCGCACGTCCGCATCGCCGGTCCGTTCTACACACCGTGCGACGCACCTCGCTCGTCCTTGTCGTCCTCGTCGCTCCAGTCATCCTCCACAGGCTCCTACGTCAAAGGTCCCCTTAGTGCCTACGCCCCTCCTGACAGACAACCGACAGACAGGCAAAGCGAGCCCACGTACCGGCTGCGGGTCCTCGTGCTCGGCCTCCTCCACTGCGGCGGCCGCCGCGGCGGCAGCAGCAAGCAGTGCCTTCTGGCGCGCGCGCTCCTCCTCCTCGGCGCGCTCGCGGGCCAGCGCCTCCTCGAGCTCGCGCTGCTTCCTCCGCCGCGCCTCCTCCACCAGCAGGGCGAACGCGTGACGCTGCCGGCGGCCGCGCGCGAGCGCCTGCGCCTTGATGGCGGCCCAGCGCAGTGCCACGAAGCGCTTGCGTGCCATCCCGCAGCGCGTGAGCGCCTGCACCTTGACGGCGGCCTGCTTCTGCGCGAGGAAGCGCTTACGCTGCGCGTGGCCGCGCATGGTCTTCTGCAGGAGGATGGCGTGGTCCTTGAGGATCACGTTGCGGCGGTCCTCAAGCTTCTGCAGCAGCCCCGAGCTGAAGTAGACCTTGGACTTGCCCACCGCGAAGGTCGAGTTCTGCATGGTGGAGGCCATGTCGGGCAACAGCTCGCGCAGCAGGCCGGCCACCATCTCGGGCCCGGGCGCGTCGCGCAGCGCCGAGGGGCAGATGATCTGGAAGCGGCGCTGGAAGTCGACGAGCGGCAGGCGGTTGGGGAAGGCGGCGCGGCTGATGCGGATGGCGGCGATGACGCCGGCGCAGCGCAGCTGCTCGACGATCATGAGCCGGTTGAACTCGCTCGGCGCCTTGTTGGCGTTGGGCTTGATGCAGCGCACGTACTGCGAGGCTGTCTTGTTGATCGTCTCCATGAGCTCCGACAGCTGCTTGCGGAAGCCGCCGGCGATCGTGTTGCCCACGAGGAAGCCCTGCTGGCGGCCGTGCTTCTTGTGGTTGTGGCTGGCGCCGCCCGAGCCGCGGCGATCGCCCGAGGCCGAGGCTGCGCCGCCGCCGACGCCGCTGGCGAGCGTGGCCGGGTTGAAGACGGCCGAGATGACGGCCGAGGCGCTGCCCGAGAGCAGCTGAACCATGTCGGGCGGCAGCGTGTCCTTGTTCTTGTCGAGGAAGCCGGCGCCGTTGTACATGACGTCGCCGGCGTAGTGGCGGATGAGGAACTGCATCTGGTTGAGGCGGCTCTTGTCAATGTTGGGGTGGTCGCTGAAGGCGTCGAGCACGCGCGAGACAAAAGTCGAGTCAGTGGCCTGCGGGCGCAGCACCTCCTCGTTGAGCAGGCTCACGATGCCCATGCGGCCCTCAATGAGGTCCAGGATCGGTTGGTTGTCCTCGAACGTGACGAGGTCGAGCGGGATGCCCTCCTCGACGTACTCGCTCTGCACGACCTTGAACACGTCCGAGTTGAACTTTTGCTGCAGCTTCTCGTTGGCGTAGTTGATGCACAGCTGCTCAAAGCCGTTCGAGTCGAACGACTCGAAGCCAAAGATGTCGAGCAGCCCAATGTGCGACTCGACGCCCTTGGTCGAGCAAATGGCGCGGTTGATGCGGTGCACGAGCCAGTCAAAGAGCTGCGTGTACATGCCCTTGGCCAGCGCGTCGCGCAGGTCCGTGGCCTGCTCGGCGTTGAGCGGGATCGTGTACGACTCGGAGCCGGCCGTGATGGACCGCTCGAGCAGCGTGCGGCGCAGCGCGCTCTGTTCCGTCTGCAGCAGGTGCGCGACGCTCTCGACCACCTCGTCGTTGGCGACGAAGGCCTTCTCGTTGTGCCCGCCCTGCTCGTGCTCCTGGTCGAACTCGGCCTCGCCCAGGTTGAGGATGGCCGCGACCACCTCGAAGATGGCGCGCTGCTCCTCGGCCGTGATGCCGATGATGTCGAGCGCCTCCTGCGTCTCCTTGAGCGACTGCGCGTCGTCCATGCCCGTGAGGTCGGCGTGGGCGCCCGTGCGCACGTACTTGTAGTCCTGCGCGCCGCCCTCGAGGCGCAGCTCGCGCTTGCGGGCCTCCCCGAGCCGGAAGACCTGGTAGAAGACGTGGTAGTTGCGTTCGCCCGGCGCCTGGCCCACGACGCGGCTCTTCTCGAGCAGGTACGTCTCGCAGCGCGCGCCCACGAGCGAGCCGAGCGCGTCGAACTGCAGCTGCGCGAACTTGCCGAAGCGGCTCGAGTTGTCGTTGCGCTTGGTCTTGGCGTTGCCGAACGACTCGAGCAGCGGGTTGGAGCGCAGCACCTGGTCGATCACGAGCGTGCCGCGCTCGCCGCCGCCAGAGATGCTCGCCAGGTGGTTCATCATGATCTTGACCGTCTCCGTCTTGCCGGCGCCCGACTCGCCGCTCACGAGGATGCTCTGGTCCACGCGCGAGCGCTTCATGTCCATGTACGACGTGGCCGAGAGCGCGAACGGGTGCGGCGGCAGCGACTCGCGCGGCTCCGACAGGTACCGCCGGTAGAGCGACGCGTCGTACAGGTCCAGCCACTGGTACGGGTTGACGGCGATGCAGATCTGGCCCGTGTACGTGTACGGCATCTGCTTGGCGAAGCGCAGCTCCAGGTTCTTGAGCACCGCCGGCTCGTGCAGGTGGTTCAGCGTGCACATGTCGTCCACGCCCTCCGGCGAGAACGTGTTGCAGATCGGCATGGCCTCGTCCGACACCTCGCCTGCCATTGGGCATGACGCCATCGCATGGCCAAGAAAAACACGCATTCCGGCACGTTAGAACCCTGTCGACCCTTCCACCCATCCTATATCCTATCTGTAAACAAGAGACGCACGCACCGGCCATCCGCGCAATGTCCTTGATCTTGACGACCTTCTCGAGGCCGTCGTCACGGTGGTAGGCCCCGTCGTCGCTCGGCTGCAGCCGCACCTCGGCGCTGACGCCGTCCGCCAGGCGCCGCACGACCACCGCGCGCTTCCACACCTGCTCCTCGTGCGGCACCCAGACCATGGCGCCGCCGTCCAGCATGCCCTCGCCCTCGGACGGGGCCGCGTTCGACGCCATGGCAGAAGATCGGTCGGTAGGGAGGATGCACGCACGCTGGGGGGGGGAGTGAGGTCGGTCTCCTTCCTTGTCTCCTTCTTCTAGAGGGAGCGGACGCGTCCGGAACTGCAGGTGGCGCGGACTCGGCAAGCGATCGGGCGTTCCGCTGACTCCTACGCGTGGAGGAAGGAAGGAGGAAGGGCAGGCGGTCTACTCAAACTCCAAGTGTGGGCTCCCTCTTCTTACCCAAAGCCCAAAGCGGGCGGCTCCTCCCCCACCAGGAAAGACAGACCGACAGCTGGCGGGAAGGGATTTCTTCTGACAAAAGGTGGTAAGGAACGCTTCTCCGAACAATTATTGGTTGGCCAAAATGCTCAGTTTGCATCAACTTTTGAAAAATCACCTCCAGAGGCGCTCAAAACGTCGCGTCGTCACGGAAAAGCCAGCGATTTGCGTCGCTAAGTTCGGTTTCAATTCCCAGACTCGGAGGACGTACTGTATTAATACTGTACGTACTGTACGAAGCGAAGCCATTTACTGCAGATTCTGCGCGCCCCGTGCGGACTGGCCTTCCCTTCCAGTGCAGACTGTCATGAACGAGAGAGCAAGCCTATTGCTGGCGTGCGTATGTACGTGTGCGGCAGGCAGTCTCAGTGGCCCTAGTGTCCTTTGAGACCTGCGCCGAAAATGTACAGTTCGCCCTTCCGCCTTCCCTACATGCGCTTTCAAATGACCAGTGCGGCCGCTTGGAAACCACATGTCGGCGTCGTGGCTTCAAAAGTCATCGACCAGCTGTGATGCTACTGTACTTGATACTGTACAGTACTACTACGTACTACTCAGTACCCAAGGGATCTTTTACTGTAGCACTTTGCGCTTCAACTTGACCCTCCATCGGCACAACTCTATTGCGAGTATCACCGGCCACGAGGTCGCCTCACTGCCCCACCCACTCCCGTCCTCACAGCTCAAAGGCCTTCTCGTGCACCTGGAAGCTGGGGGCGCGGAGCGCGCGGGCGGCGGCCACGGCCTCTCGCTGCATCTCGGGCGGGCCGCTGACCCAGACGCTCGCGCGCGCGCTCATGCCGTAGTTCTCCTGGATCTCGCTGTGCGCCGCGGCCAGCAGCCCCGCGAGCTCCGGCCGGCCCAGTGCCACCTTGAACAGCCGCGTTAGCGCCGACGCCGGCGCTCCGGGGGACGGCCCCGCGCCGTGGAATGCGCGCGGCGTGCTGGGCGCCATTGGGAGCGCCACGTCCAGCTCCAGCTCGGTGGCCGCCGTGGGCAGGTCGCTGGCACCATCCGACCCGTTGACGCTCCGGTACGCCGGGTTCCGGCCGGATCGGGCCCGCGCCTCGAGGTAGAGCGCGCCGACGGCGGCCCCCACCGCGGCGCCGACGACTGCGGCGGCCATCAGCAGCGGCCGCTTGACGTACCAGGTGCTCGCAGAGGCGTACACAGCCGCCATGCTTAGCACGCAGCCCACAAAGGCGCCGATGAACAGGTGCAGACCGACCAGCTCACCAAAGCGGCCAGTGAAGGCCTTGGCGTCGCCAGCGCGGTCGGCGCTCAGGGCGGGGCGGAAGCGCTGGACGCGCGGCGTGAGCGCGTCCGAGTCCGCGTCATCGGGCTCCGTCGCGTCGTCCTCGTCCGCAGTGTCCTTGTGGCCCGCTGCGGTCACGTGCAGCCAGACGCGGCCCTTCCACTGCGACGACCGGCGCACCGCGTCCAGCAGCTCGGCGTGTGCGTCCATGAGCTCGGCACCGCGGCTCGCCCACACGACCCAGACGCTCTGCGGCAGCGGCCCCTCGCGGCGCTCGGCTGCGCGCTGGATGCTCTCGAGGAAGCTCAGGAAGGGAGCCATGCCGCTGCCGCCGGCCACAAACACCATGTGCGGGCTCACGGGGATGCGCGAGCCGTAGAAGCCGTCCAGGCGCACACTCGAGAGCTCGTGGCGGCGCGCAAGCTGCAGCAGCCGCTTGGTGAACCCCTGGTGGACGCGCACGTCGAGCCACAGCGCGCGCCTCGAGTCGCCCTCGTCGCTTGCCGCCGCCCTTCGGAGGGGCGCGGCGCTGATGGAAAATGGGTGCCACTCGCGCTTGGCGACCGCCGGCACCTGCACGTACACGAACTGCCCGGGGGCGAGCCTGCTGCTCGCCTGCCCGCCGAGCTCCAGCTCGAGACGCAGCACCCGGTCCGAGAGCGAGGCGATCGAGAGCACGCGCGCCTGGCCGCGGGTGCGCAGCGAGGCGACGCGGTAGACGCCGTGCAGCAGCAGCGCGGGCGCGGCCCAGAAGACAAGCGGGTAGTAGTGCAGTCCCGAGAGCACGAGCACGGGAAGCGCGAGCTGGTGCAGCGCCGCGAACAGCCGGAAGTGGCGCCGGCGCACGCAGTGGAGCGCCCCGAGCGCCATGGCGGCCCACGTGAGCAGCGCAAGCAGCCCGAAAAAGTTGCGCGTGGTGCCGTAGCGCTGCTTGGTCGAGCACGTCTCCGGGTCGAGGCACGGAACGAGCTTCTCGGCCAGCTTGCCGTCCCGCAGCCATACGAGCAGGTACCCGAGGCCGTGCGCGGCGAGCAGGAGCCCGCCCGCCTGGCCACTCCACACGTGGTAGCGCGTGGCGCGCTCGGCCGAGAGCCTCAGCAGCGCGTGCGCGAAGGACCCGCGCGCCAACAGCAGCAGCGACAGCAGCATGGCGTACAGCGCGTTCATGCCGAGCGCGCGCGCCAGCCGGTCCGCCAGGCCCGACTTGGCCAGCTTGCCGCTCTCGCGGTCCATCAGCAGCTTGCCCACCACGAGGTTGAGCTGCACGACGAGGAAGAGCGCGGCCGCCAACACGTCCACAGGGTCCGCGGTCGGGAGCAGCGCCCGGCGGAGCGCGTACAGCCGCCGCAGCGCTCCGCGACTGGGGACCCGCACGCGCCGTCTCGGCGCCGGAGGCACGGGGCGCGGACGGGTCGACGCGCGCTCCGCCCGCAGGTAGAAGACGAGCCCCGAGAGCAGGAAGGGGAGCGCGATGGCGGCCGTCACGACCCCCGGCTCGACCTCCTGCTTGCCGCCCGCCAGTGCGCCCTCGAGCCACACGAACAGCGTGCGGTGGGCCACGGGCCAGCGCACCCACAGGAGCGCCAGCATGAGCCACAGGCCCACCGCGAGCGCCCACAGAGGCGGGCGCTGAGACGTCGAGGACGCCCCGTTGGTCCCCGGGTGGTCCTTGCCGCCGCCCTCCTCGTCCGGCGCGTGGCCGCCGAGCAGCTCGTCCAGGTCGTCATCCGTGTTTATGGCCTCCACGTCGCGTCCGCCCTGCTCCACGTGCGCCGCCGTCCGCTTGCGCTGCTGCATGCTGTCCATGGGTAGGGAGGGAGGGCCTGGAGCCGCTCACGAGGAGGGCCTTGACCTTCGTGATTCGCGAAGTTGCTGGCAGGTTTCAATCTGTTCGTTCATAACCGATAGTGGGCTATGTCCGATAATGCATTTATCTGGTACAGTTATGAACATCTTAAGTGAATATCAGTACCCTACACTGCAAACCTACCAGGAACAAATTCAGGTTCATGAAATCAGATATGCTTGACAGTACGACCTGAGGTACAGAAAGAAGCCATCAAATCGGTCCTATCAATTTTCAAGATTATATCTTTTTCAAGATATAATAGGCGAAAGTTAAAATATATTAATCAGTAGAATTCTTTTCGAGCCAACATTATATTATCTTGTACAGGCTAATGGCATTTGAGATTCTCTATACCTCCGCATTTACCATTTAATGTTTGCTACACAAAATAAAGTATGTACTTTCATTGATGATAAAAACGAGAAGGCAATTCAAAATGTCTGTTTTTGGTTTTAGATACTATCCAACTGCTACAATCTACAAGCACTATACCTGGTACTTGTTGCTGACAATCGCTAAAGTCTTGTAGTACACCCTGGGAGGCGTGTACGACAACAGCATTGTCACAACACCGAGCAGATGTTGATCCGTTGGCCACGTCTCGTGGGGACGACGGCCAAAGCCTTGCGGAATTGGCTCGAAAGAAAGTCCGTGTCAATAATTATCGCTTGAAAGAAAATATTTAATGCTTTTGACAATAGTCTTCCTTTTTGCTACCGTATTTTGTTCTGTTTTTGACAATTAGTTCGCTTTGTTAATCCAAGATACCGGTAAGGAGCCAGTAGGGGGAGAAGAGCGGCAGGGTTGCGATTTTACAATCAAACGTTTTCTTTACACGAAAGAGACCAAATCGACAATACGAGATGAATAGAATTATCAAGGATCATCACGAACTTATTTGCATGGAGACGAGGCTCCCCATCTATATCAAAAGATAGAGGTCATATATTCACACGTGTGCTCGAACCTAGAGGTTCGTCTGCGTTGGAGGTCGTTTTGCGTGCGTGGGCAGGATTTTCACAACCTTGTGTTTCGCCGCACCAATCGCCGAGTTGTCGCCTCCCCGCGGCGCCGCCCCCACTCCCGCCGCGCCACGCAGTCCGATCGACCGGAGGAGGGGAGAGGAGAGCAGGTAGAGCGCAGCAGTAGCCGCCCTACGGTCAGTCCGTCAGTCACCTCGGGACCGACCACTCCGCGTCCGCACCCGCGTCCGCTGGGGGCGAGCGACGTATACATACATAGATAGCCAGACCCACCTCCTCGCACACCTACATAGTAGCTCGTCCGGCATGGGGACGCCATCCAAGCGGACGGAGCGCGTGCTGTCCGAGGCCGAGGACAAGGTGGCGCGCGCAGAGGACGCCGCGCGTGAGTACCAGACACAGCTGCGGCGCGCCGAGCAGGAGAAGAAGGCGCTCGAGGAGGAGAACAACAAGCTGCGGGCCTCCATCCTGACGCTGGCGCTGCAGCACGCCAACGTGGAGCTGCGACGCGAGCACGTGCAGCTGCGCCAGACGCTCGACTCGTACCAGTCCAAGATCGACCAGATGCGCGAGATCTCGCTGCTCTCGGCCCGCGTCGTCGACAGGTGCGGACGCGCGCTATTTCTCTCTTTTTTTGCGTGGAGTAAAGGCAGTGTATGAGGCCAATGCCGATGCCAATGCCACTGCGGAGTGGTGGGTGGTGGATTCGAGTCGAATTGGCGCTGACCCCCTTGTTGCGGACGGCGGATGGCGTCCGCAGCCGCATCAAGACCAAGCAGGGCCGCCAGTACGTCGAGTATAAGCTGCAGATCGAGACGGACATCCGCGGCACGCTTGTGCTCTGGCACCGCTACAGTACCTTCCTGTACGTGTCCCCTTACCGTCCCGTCCCGTTCCTCGGGCGCGTCCGTCCCCCGGATCCGTCCGTCCCCAGCCTAACCTACCGTCGTGGGCTTCTCTAACGCCCCCTCCCTTCTTGTGTGGTCGGTCGGATCCCCTCTTTCTACGTGACGTAGGAACCTGGCGGCGACGCTCAAGGCCAAGAACCCGACGAGCGAGCACGACATCCCGGAGCTGCAGACGCAGTCGCTCACGGGCTTCTTCTCGGACCAGCTGATCGTGGACCGCATCGCCAAGCTGAACGAGTTCCTGGACGTGGTGACCAAGGCGGACGAGTTCCAGTGGGGCATACGGATAGACAAGGACACGTGCGTGTACAAGCGCAAGACCAAGCGCGGCGAGCGCTCCTTCAGCACGGGCTCGCGCGAGAGCATCGCCTCGCTCACGCCCAGCATGCGCGACAGCATGTTCATCGGCGCCGGCGGCTCCTCCCGCGCCTCCACCATGTCCATGGACGGGCTCTACTAAGTACCGCTAGCTGGGGGGCCCTGTGTGCTAGCTCGACTCGGGACTGGAGCCACGAGCGCGACACATTACGACAACGCAGGACCGATCCCACTACCGCGAGTGGTGGTGGTGGGGGGGGCGGTCGAGGCCGGTCCGCAAGTCCGCAAGGGAAAAGAGGAGGGCAGAAGCAGGGGAGAGGAGGGCAGGGGAGGGTGTTTGACTATATAACACTTGAAGCACGAGGGAAATACACGTGAGAAGACCATGGAGGGCGGCGTCCCTTGCTCCATCCGTCCGTCCGTCGCTCCGGCATCAGTCGTCCAGGTTGAGCAGGAAGGCGGCGCCCGTCATGACCCAGTAGGCGGCCTTGCGGTCCGTCGGCAGGTACACGGCGAGCACAAAGTTGGTCGAGATGCCCGTGGTGGACAGCGTGCCCTGGCGCACCGACGTCTTGTAGATGGGGCACGGGTACTCGCCTTCGGCCGGGCGCACGACGCTGGCGGCCGGCAGGAAGTGCACAATGGACATGGGCGAGAACATCTCGCCGCCGCGCGCGTCCTCGAGCCTGCGGCGACTCGGCGACCAGCGCGCACCCTGGAGCCACAGGCCGTCGACGTAGATGCCGTCGGCGGGGCTCGCGGGCAGCTCGTCAGCGCTGTCGACGTCCATGACGTGGAAGGTGAAGGCGAGCGAGTCGATGGCGGCCGCGTACTTGCGCGCAAAGTTCTGCAGCGTGCCCGTCATGAAGCCCTGCGGGAAGAAGAAGACGTCCAGGCGGAACACGGGCGGCTCGCCGTGCACGAGCCACTTGCGGAAGAAGGCGACGCGCGCGAGCAGGTCCTTGACCCACGAGCCGAGCGGCTTGAGCGACGCGAAGCCCACGGCGGTCCACAGCGGCGGCACGCGCGCGTTCACAAAGGCTGTCAGCATGTTGTCCAGGTCCGAGGACATGACGATCTGCCCGTGGATGGCGCGCTGCAGGTCGGCGAGCGACGCGCGCATGCGGTCCAGTAGCGTGTTGAACTTGACCAGCTCCTGCCCGAGCACGGTCGCGAGCGAGTCCATGACGACCGTGTCCGTGCCGGCCACCACGCGCGTCTTGAAGGTCGTCGGCCCGGCCTCGTCCGCCGCCGACAAGTTAGCCGGCAGCGCGTCCTGGATGGACAGCGCCACGTCCAGCACGCGCTGGTCGCTGGACAGCCCGGCCGCGCCGCCGCCGCCGCTCGCGCTCTCGCGCGGCTCGAGCGACAGCAGCAGCCGCGTCATGTTGGCGCTCTCGTTGCGCTCGTACGCCACGTTGGCGTTCTCGTGCATGCCGAACAGCTCGGGGCTGTCGAACGCGGGCAGCGCGTCCAGGTACCGGACGACGCCCGCGTGCGAGCGCTCGGCCGGCACGCGGTACGTGCCCGAGGCCGAGAAGGCGTACTCGCGCGGCCGCGCCACGACGTCCGTCGCGTAGTAGTTGTCGAGCAGGCTCATGAGGCAGCGCCGGTCCCAGTCGTCCGTCACGCGGCCGCCGTAGTTGATCTGGCCCGTGACGTAGCGCAGCGCGTCCCAGGGCACGCGCGGCTGCTGCTCGAGGAACTTGCGCAAGCTCGCAAGCGACGTCTCGAGGTCCGAGTCGTTGAACTCGTAGCGGATGTTCCAGCCGAGCGGCCCGAACTTGCGCCGCTCCTGCACGACGGCGTGGAAGAAGGTGAGCCCGCTCAGCAGCGGCTTCCACGCCGCGCTCTTGGGCAGCCCGTCCTCGAACTCGCCCAGCGCGTCGAACGCGTCCACGACGTCTTCCGTCACGAGCGTGCTGAAGGACCGCAGCAGGTTGGCGCGGATACCCTTGGGCGGCTCGTTGGTGAGCTTGATGCCGTTCTGGAGCACCGTGACGGGGAAGTAGGCCGCCGGGAAGCTCGTGAGGAAGAGGCGGAACGTCGACGGGTTCGCGTCGTCGTCCGGCCGCTGGCCGAGCCCCTCCACGAGCCGCTCGAGCTTGGGCATCCACGACTTGGCCAGGTGGCAGTTTTGGAGCAGCACCCAGTCCCCCGAGCCCTGGCTCGCCTCGATCAGCGCCTCGGCACGCGGGCCCTGGCCCTGCCCGAGCGAGATGACGTGCAGCCGGTCCGAGAAGCCCCGCTCGCGCGCGAAGCGCAGCAGCATGCCCGTCGGGTCGGCGCCCGCCGACAGCACGAAGATGCACGGCGTCTTGCGGTCCGTGTCCGCGTAGATCTCCTCCATGGTCGTGGGCGCGAGCCGCCCGAACTCGGCGCCCATCTCGGCCGCGATCAGGTGCAGCACGGCCTGTGGCACCTTCTCTTCCGCGAGCGCCTTAAGCAACAGCACGAGCTGGAAGGCCGAGAGCCTCGGCGGGCCGAAGCCGTCCGGGAAGCTGTCGCCCGTGAGGAACGCCGGGTCGGCCAGCCAGCTCTTCCACGCCGCCCAGGACGCCGAGACGGAGGCGCAGACCCCTCGGAAGGCGCACACGGGCTCCTGGGTCGCCTCGTCGCTGCCTTGGACCCTGTCGTAGCCCGTGACGAGCGTCTCGAGCTCCAGCAGCAGATTCCACTGCGCCTCGGTGATGCGGTCGGGCTGCGGGTTTGTGGACGCGGCGGACGCGTCTCCGTCCGAGGAAGACGCGGCCGCGACGCCGGCGCCGCGCAGGTAGAGCGACCACTCGCGCGGCGTCATCTTGCCCGAGTGCAGCAGGATCTTGCAGCAGATGAGCATCGAGAAGAGCACCTTGTGCACCTCGAAGAGCCCGCGGCAAATGTTGACGTACATGTAGCGCGTCTGGAACGTGATGAGGCTCTCCAGGCGCGCCGACAGCGAGTCGGCCGCGGGCGCCTCGTCAAAGCAAACGTTGAACAAGCGCTGGAAGAAGGGCAGCGAGTACTGGTACATGGGGTCGATCAGTGCCAGGTTGGCCACGACGAAGTAGATGATGGACCCGCGCGTCGCCACGCCGCGGTACGCTTCTCGCGCGCGGTTGATCTCGACCTCGGTCGCCTCGGATTCGACCACGCGCTCCTTGATGATGCGCGACGTGGCGTTCGACGACTGCAGCGTGTCGATGAGCTCCTGGTCGTCCAGCACGTTGCCCGAGGACTCGGACAGCTGCCGCAGGATGCGGTCCTCAATGTCCTTGAGCTGCTTCTTGTCCTGCGCCATGGTCACCACGAGCCGGTTCTTCTTCTCCTCGATGTCAGGGCGCTCGTGGCGCACCACGTCGCCCAGGAGCTGGTCTTCCAGCCCGTCCATCGTCACCGTGAAGTTGATCACCGTCACCTTGATGTACACCTCCGGCAGGTAGTGCGGGTTGGGCAGCTTGGTCGTCAAAAAGAGCTTGAAGCTCGGGTCGTAGTCCACGTCCGAGTCGCCCAGGCGGATCAACAGCCGCCCGCCTTGCTTGAACACGGCCTTTTGCAGTATCGGCTCGAGCGCCGGCTCGAGGGCCTCGTCGATGTCTTCAATCAGCAGCGCCTTGCCGTTGCGGATGCACGTCTCGAGCGAGCGCAGCAGGTTGGCGTTCGTCATCTTGGTCGCCTCGAGCCGCCCGCCCTGGCTGTGCGACTTCTTGATCCACTTGTTGGCCTGGCCTTGCGGGTCGATCATGAGCGGCCAGCGCTCGCCGCGCGTCACGAGGATCGCGTTGTCGCTGGACGTCGAGTCCGTCGGCAGCCCGTTCAGCTGCCACTCGCGGATCTCCACGGGGCTCCCAAGCGCGCTCGATAGGCTGTAGTTGGCGGAGCACGGGATGCCCAAGGCTTGCGCGTGGGACGTCCACTGGTCCACAATCCGCTGGCGAAACGCGCCCGTGAAGGGGCCATAGTACGAGATGGACGCGGCCGCGAGGAACACGTCGCCGATCTGCGCGAGAATCGACTCGCCCAGGAACGAGACCGTCTCCTTCCAGCGCGCGCCTTCCACCGACAGACCCGAGATGAGCTTCTCGGCGCGCCCAAGCCGCTTCTCAGTCGTCTCGGCGTCGCGCGCGAGCTTGTCCTTCTCCTCGAGCGTGTCGCGGCACTGTTTCTCGAGCGCCGCGACGTTCTCGTTGACCACGCGCAGCTCGTCGCGCTTCTGCTGCAGCACCGCGTTGGCCTCGGCGAGCTTGGCGTTCATGCGCTCGAGGTTCTCGCGCTTGGGCCCCACCTCCTTGGCCACTTTCGAGTACACGTCCATGGCGTGGACCCACATGCACAGCGACGTCGCGGCCTTGGACACCTTGGACACCACGTCGACGGCCATGCCTGGGTCCGACACGACGACGCTGAGCTTCTTGAGGAGCGAGGCGGGGATGTTATCCTTGTCGTAGCTCTTGAGCCGGTCCAGGAACGCCACGTCGCCCAGCAACTTCTTGGCCGCGTCCCAGCTCTGCTTCTCATTTAGCAGCAGACACACGGCGTTCATGACGGCCTCGACCGCGGCAGGCGGCTTCGCGAACGACTTGACCTCGGTGATGTCGTTCTTGGACAGGCTGTCGAGCGCCTTGATGGCATTGTTCAGCGCGGGCATCGCCACGTCCAGGTCCTTCTGCGCATCAGCCTGCACGACCGAGACCTCGGCCGCTTGCTGCGTCACGACCGCCTCGTCTTGCGACACCCGCTCGCGCACCACGGCGGCTGCCTGCTGGTCCACGGACACGCGCTTGAGCAGCTCCTCGGCCTCGACGGCCTTCTGCTGCAGGATCGGCTGCAGCTGTATGAGCTCCGATTTGAGCGAGTCGACGATGCTGTTGGTCTCCTCCAGCTTCTTCACGCCCACTTCCATGCGGTTCTTGATCGTCTGGAGCACTGCGCGCTTCTCCTGAAGCATCTTGAGGTACAGACTGATGAGGTCCAGGTAGCTCTTGGGCGTCGTGTACACGTGTCGCTGCAGCTGCGCAAGGAACTCGTCGCCCAGGTCGTTGGAGGACGTATGCACGATGGAGCACATGTCGACTAGCGCTGCCCGCACCTGCTCGGATGGCAGCGCCACGTTGGCGAGCAGACGGTCGGCGACGGACTGAAGCGCCTCGCGCGGCCAGTTCATGTACCAGTCGATCGTGCAGCAGTTGATGAGCGACGGGAAGGCGCGGCAGCGCACTCGTAGCGCCGAACCCACGGGCGACATGGCCAAGACGACGTGCAGGAAGTTGCGCACGCGCTCGATAAACGTGGCGACACAGTTGTCACGCGTCTCGGGGATGCCGACCACCTTGAGCACTGGACGCATGTCGGCAATGATGCGGTCCATCTCGTCCTGAGGGAACAGGTTGGGCACTTCGCCGCTGTTGAGCACGTTATTGATGTCCTCGAGGAAGCTCTCTTCGACGATCTGGCTGTCCGTGAAGAGGAAGACGGTCGACTGGCCGCCGACTCCCGTGCTGATCATCATCTTCTTGAGGTCTTCGTGGAACTCGTTCGTGCCGTACCCGCGCGTGATCTCAATCTGCACGCACTTGGCCTCGACCATGAACGCTGCGAGGCGCGCGAGCGACTGCTTGCCGCTGCCGCCCACGCCGATCAGCATCGCATTGCCGCGCGGCTGCCGCAGGATGCGCGCGAGCCGCGAGAGGTGGCTGACGGCGTCCCGGAAGAACACGAGGTTCATCTTGTTGGCGAAGCTCACGTTGTAGTTCTCGAGAAAGTCGTCCATGAGCTTGGTGATCTTGCCAATGTCGTTGCAGTACTCGTACTGCGGCATCGGCGCGCCGGGCTTGAAGAAGTCGCCGAACGTCAGCGGACACGGAGAGTGGAAGAGCGTGTCGGCGCTCCAGTTGCACGAGAAGAAGCGTGAGAGAAGCGAGCATACGAGCTCCTCGTACCATAACTGGTCTGCCGTGTTGTTGAGGCGGTCTTGGAACACACGAGAGACCTCGTGGACCCACAGGCGGTTCATCATGTCTGCGTCTGGGCACTTGGCTGCCGTGATCATGAGGATCCCCTGGAACACCTTGGACACGTCTCGCAAGTTGAACGTGTAATGGAACTTGCTGGGCGTCGGCAACAGCTCCAGCGTCACGCGGTTGTAGATCTCAATGATGCACGAGATCACCCCATCCTTCATGGCCTTAACCGCGGGAGGGAACTTGTCGAGGAAGCCGCCCAGGATGGACGAGAAGATGAGCTTTAGAGACGGCTCACTCGCCGGGTACATGCTCAACACGTGGAAGTGGCGCACAAAGCGCGGTGTGCAGTGCGAGCGGCCACCGCCAGCAGGAGCCGCCGACGCGATCAGCATCGTGTCCGCAATCTCCTTCCAGAACAGCTTGTCGCGGTCGTAGAAGCCACCAAAGTCGAGGAACTGGCGCAGCAGTTCGATCGGTGCCTGTGCGCCGTACTCCTCCACGGCCGGTAGGTTGACGTCGTCCACAAAGATGATCATGCGCTTCCCAGAAACTGGCCCGAGCAGATTCTTGCGCTTCTTCTCGAGCTTGTTCTCGATCGTCATCTGCGTCACCAGGGATGATGTCTGCGCCGAAAAGTTGATGATCATGGTCATGAAGCTTGACGAGACGGACGCGGCGCCTTCTTCGCCACCACCACTGCTCGCGTCGCCTCCTGTCAGCTCCAAGAGTAAATCCTGGATCGTGACGGTCTTGCCTGTGCCCGTGATGCCCGTCACGTACACTGGCGCCTTGGCAGCCGTGAGTGCACGTATCAGGAAGGTAAACCGCACCGAGTCGGGCGTCGGCACGGTCATCTTAAAGTACGGTGTCTGCGCGCTGTAGACGAACGTGGGAACGATCTCTTGCCAGTGGCGGAACTTGCGCTGCTCCATGTCGACAAAGTAGTCAAAGACCAGTCCAGTGTTGGGAATGCCAAGCTTCGCATCGGCTGAGAGCTCGCGCAAGAAGCTGTCGAACTCCTCGTGTCGGTCTGCCGTCATTGACGCGCCGATCGACCAAATCAATGAAAACATAAATACCTTGTCGAGCAGCTCGAACAGCTCATCCGGTGTCATCGACACATACGCTGAGTCGGGACTGTCTTTGGTTCCGTAGGCTGTTACGAGTTGCCCAAAGAGGCGGCAGAGACTCGTCGCGAGGTTGATGTCGACCGTCGGCACCAGCTCCTTGCACTTCTTCCGCACGAACTGGATGCACTTGTCAACGTAGCTGGCGACGTTCGAGTGGAATCGCTGGACGCACTCGGGTAGCATCCCAGCAGGGAAGCTCTGCTCGATCCATGTCTTGACGTACGGCATCCAGCCGAGGTCGGTCGCAGTCATGTAGACGACGCCGATACGGCTTACGGTCGCTGGCGATGCGACCGCGAGGTCCATGACCTCGAACAGCATCTTCATCTCGTGCTTGAGCTTGATGCGCTCGCCGTTCGCGAGGCAGAGCGTCATGTTGTCATCCAGCACCGTGTTCATGTTCTCAATCCAGAGCGCGTCAATCGGTCCGTCAAACACTGTCCACTTCATATCAGGCGTCTCGTCCGACACCGCCTCGCGCATGATGGTCGATGCAAGTCCGTCGTGCCACTCCTGTGTCGCTTCATTGAACTCGCCGTATAGTTCGCCCATGGAGATGCACTTGGGATTCAGCACGCGCGTGTGGACAGCCTGGTACACGGGGTTCTTGGCGCCTCGCGCACGCAGAGACGTCATCGTCGCCTGGAGCGTCCTATAGCACGACGACTTACCTGCCCCTGTGGGCCCCACGAGGGTGCCGCCGAAGCGCACGTTGAAGATATCGAACAGCTGAATCACCTTGGTAATGTAGGTAGGCACCTTTTGCAGCCCGGCTTTCATGATCTCTTCTTCCAGCGCGGCTTGCAGCTCTCCGTAGTCGTGAGGAGGAATGAAGGTGCCCGGGAACAGGTCCAGCACGATGGCGTGGAAGAGCGGTAGGTCGTCCGCCAGGAATTTTGGAATGTTGCTGTCTCGGAGCGCTCGGATGAGCGTCACATCTTCGTTGATGTCCGGATTGGCGCGCTTGAGCGATCCGGCCATGACAAGCACGGACTTGACAGCGCGCAGCCCGTAGTCGTAGTGCGGCTGCTGCGAAAGCTGTTCGCTGCACAGGATGTACAGCTTGGACATCTTGCGTGAGAGCGTGCGCGCGTCCGAGAACCCCTCGGCGAAAAGCATAATCTCGGCGATCAGCGCGTAGTCGGGCACCATCATGGACACAGGCCGGAAGCACACCTTGAGGTTGTCGGGCAGCTCTGTCCGCCCTGCATAGCCGGGGTTCATGGTCACGATCACATGGTGGTCCTTCAACAAGATCTCGATGCCCATGAAGTTGATGTGCTCCTTGTTCTGGATGCGGCCCTCGCGGAGGATCAGCAGCTGCTGCGCGACCACGGACAGCACCTCAATGTCGATGCGGTTGAACTCGTCGAGGCACGTCCAGTTGCCAGCCTGAGACAACCCTCGGAACAGCTTGCCCATCATCTTGTAGTCGATCTGGTCGCTGCAGTTGAACACGACGCACTGGATCGCCATGGCCTTGGCGAGGTCCTTGCTACTCTCGGTCTTCCCCGTGCCCGCTGGTCCCGCAGGCGCCGCGCCAAGCTTCATCCCGTACGCGCCCGTGAGCGTCATCCAGCACCGATCTGTCAGCGGTGTGATAACGAGACGAGATGTCGCGCCCATGTACTCATATCCGTACTGAATAACCGAGTCCGAGTGTCTGATGAGCACATCATCGGCCTGCGCGTCCCAGTAGTAGCGCAGCTGCTGCTGCCAAATGAAGTTGCCAATGCTGTCGACCTTCTCCTTCCACAGCGACTCGACAATGTCGCGCGCGTGCACATCAGTCGTCACAAGCGCCACGATCACCTTGCGCTCCAGCGACGTCAGGTCGCCGCGAATCTTGACGATAAGCTCGTTCAGCTCGAACAGCACTCGTTTGTACCACTTGTGCATCTCCTCGACCGGATCCGCGTCCGGCTTGGGGGTGAGAGCTTCCTCTGTGCTTCTCGCCCAAGTCATTTGAGCGACAGTCGCGACAACCTGACCCGGGTGGTCGCACACCCAATCGGCGCGCGTCTTGGTGTCATAATCCATCAGCCCGGCCTTCATAAGCTTGTAGATGGACTGCTTCATGCTCACCTCAAGCGCTTTCAGCCAGTCTTCGACGTTACCGCGGGCCTTGAGGTTCTTCCCCAGCGGCACGTGCTCGTTCTCTGAGGAGTACATGGCGATCATGTCCACACTCCCAGGCACGTCCCCAAAGTCGAGTTTGACGAGATTCTCAAAACATTTACGTAGGTGCGGCTGCACGGCCTGCGGGTTCTTGGATTGTGCGAGAATCTCGAGCAGCTCGTCGTTCGAGAGGAAGTAGAAGCGCGGGAAGGCCATCCGCTTCGTCTCAAGGTAGTCTTCAAGGTTCTTCTGGATCCTGTCCAAGTGCGCGTTATGCTGCTGCAGCGTCTCCTTGATGCCCGGGAAGGTGCCGGCTGTCACCACATGCGGGTTCTCATTCGTGCGCCGCATAATTGTTTTCCAGGAAGTGTCGACGTGTGAGAAGATCTTGGACGCATCCGGCAACTGCCGTTGGATGTCGGGCGCCGAGAAAATGTTCTCGAGGTACATCCAGTTCTTCTGGACGAGAAGCCACTCGTCCAGTGTCTCCTGCAGTGTCACTAGCTTCTTTCGCCACGACTCGACCTCCTCCTGGATAGCGCCAATGAAGCGCGAGCCCATGATGGTGCTAATGGTCACGATCGAGTCGTCCAGCTTCGCAGTGACTTCCTCTACGCTCCCCAAAACAAACACGTCCTTGGATTCCTTGTACGGCTTGACCTCAAACTCGGTCGTGGCCCACGCGTCCGTCACCTTCTTCAGCATATCTTCCAGCACAGCCTCTTGCTGGGCCGAGACAGCGATCGCGCTGATGGCCTCGCCGTGTTTCATCACGTCCTTCTCGATGAGCGCTCCAAGTGTGATGTTCTTCTCGCCCTTCATTTGGAACCCTAGGATCTCGTGGATCTGACTCCAGTGGCGGTCTTTCAGCGCCGGCGACCGCAGATCGGTCACGACCGGCAAGGCCAGCTTGAACTTATCGACTTCGCGCTGCAGTAGATCGGCGGCTTCGTTCCCAGGTAGTGCTTTTTGTGCTTGGTACGCTACTTTCACGTACGTCTGCACTTGCTTACTGATCGCCGCGACGTCAATGTCGTCGAAAGCGGTCTCGGAGTACGTGGTCGTGAGCGACTGCCACTCGTTCAGCCCGCCCCATAGCTTCATCTTCAAGTCAAAGATCCCTGTGACCTCGTTGATCTCATTAAATTCGCTGACGGATTGCTTCAGCTGCGTCTGGAACATCGCCAGCGTCTTGGATTCCTCCACCAGTCGATTGAGCGTCTCCTCTTGACTCTTGAGATACGCGAGCGCTTCGCTCATCGGGGTGCGCACAGTCGATAGCTTTGGGTGGTCGAGCTTCTCGCTCAGGAGCTGGACGTTCCGATTCAGCGGTGCGATGCTATCGAGAATCACCTGGGAGAACCGCGCGGTGTCGACGTCCACCTCGCCCTCAAACTTGGTTACGGTACCCTCAAGGCTCAACACGCCCTCTTTCATCAAGATGATGTCTTCTTTCAGGTCGTCCGGCACGCGCCACTCGTAGTTGTCCATGAGGATGCCCATCTCATAGACACGGCGATACCGACTGCGTAACTCGGGCAGCATGGTGCTTACCTTTTCCATATGCACGACCTTCTTGACAAAACTGTCCGGCGACGACGGTGATGAGAACGCGATCGGAGAGAGCTCGCTGATTGTCTCCAATAGCGCCGTGCTTGTGCGCTTCATCAGCTTGGGTATCAGCATCCGGATCCCTTGTACGCACTTGTCCGGATTTGGGAGCAAGTGTCCCTTGAACTGCGACGAGTCAACGCGGAAGATGCCGACGGTGGCAGCATCCGGGATCTCCTGGAACGACTGGCCTTGGGACAAGTACTTCTCGATCGAGTCCGAGAAGAGCTCGAGTGGTGCGTTCTCGTACGTTTCAGTCATTCGAGCCGCCTGGCCCTCGTTCTCCGAGTAGATCTGGTGGAACGGCGCGAAGACCTCCATGTAATCCTCGACTGCCTCGAAGGCTTCGTCAAGTGCGACAAATATGTCGTTGGTGAGCATACTGAACTTGACATCTTCGTTCAAGATGAGCGCCACGTTGAGTTGCTCCACCGACCAGACGCTCTTGCCCTCGTCCTCTGCGCTCGCCGTCGTGTAGGGGGCCAGCGACTCGTGTCCAAGATGCCTCGCTGGCGTCTCTACCATGCGCAGCGCCTCTTTGAGCGCGCTCTGAAGCGCGGCATTCCACGAGTCGTGGTTCGGAAGAGCGTTAATTGTGCCTCGATCCATCTCGACTTCGACTGCGAATATTGGACTGAACACCGCTGGGGTCGCGTTTTGGCCGGGAGAAGTCTTGGTAGGCGCTTTCGCTCCGACCGAACCATTCTTAGTCGCTCCAGCACTGCTACCGGCAAGCTTCGACGGGGATTTCGCGGACGCCGCGTTTCCCGCTGACGGCTCACTCGCAGCGCTTCCGGCCACCGTCGTTGCTGCTGCAGCAGCCAGCTGCGCCTTGCCTGCTTTCAAAATATCATTCAGCCGCTGGAATGACCGTACGGTCAACTGGATTGTCGCGTCGATCGTCAAGAAGTCGGCGAGGCGCAGGAAGTTGGTGAGCACGCGGCATTGCTTGCGCAGCGCGGCACGCTCCATGAAGGTCATCTTGTGATCCGCCGAGATCTTGTTGGCCTCCAGGAACCCGTCGATCACGTCGTCGCACGCGCGAACGCACATTTTGAGGGATTTGGCCGAGAACTGCGCTAGTTGCTCCGTCACGGCGCTTCGTGAGCGAACTTGCTCGAGTGCGAACTCTTTGAGTGTGTACGTCTTGCTCGGGCTGAAGCTGATGATCTCGAGGTTTGCAACGTCGAGACATAGCGCGCGCAGACCCATCAGAGTGCGCTGAAGACTTGGGGCGAGCAGGAAGAGGCGCTCATTCAGCGCTTTCTTGGCGTTGCGCGTCTTGAACGTGCGCACCGTCTGCTTCCACATGTTGAAATTCTTCCACAGCTTGTACTTCTGGAAGAACGGGATGGCTAGCATCTGCATGAACCGCGAGTACTCTAGCTCCCACTTGTTGAGGGGCCAGAACTCTGAGTATTCGCTCGTAAAGTGGGTGACGCCCTCCATGCTCATGGTGAAGTAGTTGGACCGGTCCACTTCAAAGTGCTCCACCACTTCCAGGTCGTACATGACGAGGTCAGTGCTCGACTTCTTTCGTAGGTATAAAAAGTTGCCCGACTTGAACTCATGGATGTAGCGAGGGTCCAGATTCAGCGACGCCGTAAACGAGATGGGCGTTGACGACGGCGACAACGACGATGGCGGCGATTCCGTTGACGCCCTCCCGATCTTGAGCTTGCTTCTAGGCGTTTTTGTTGGGGAATGAACGCTTGGCCGTCTAGAGTTCGGCAACGAGGTGGGGGCGTCACACCCCAACACTGGTACAGCGTCCCTGAAACTGACGGTGCTCGCTGAGTGCCTGGTTTTCTCGAGCACCTTTCGGGTTCGCTCCGACGCCTGAAGCATAGATTATCGCGGCAAACACATTGCCGAGTGAGAAACGGAGCCATTGCCGCACACATCAAGCTATCATAAGCGCACATACCTGCAACAGGCTTGGATGCATAACGGCAGTAGGGAGCTCCGAGACACTGGTCGAAGTCCCAAGAGATCTCGCGACCGCCGTCGTTGCGGTCGGCGGAGGCTGTAGAGACGCGGCCCCTCCTGTCTGCGGCTCGATGCCCGGTGCCACAGGGTGTAGACTTACGACGCTACCATTCCTCCTTACCCCCGACTGGAGCTTCGGCTTGAGCACGCCACTGCTGGCAGCTAGCGAGGTCGCGCCATTTCCTCGCTTTGCTGGCTTTGAAGGACTCGTTGGACCCATTCGCGGCTCGTAGAGTCGCTGCAGGATGTGGCTTGCTTGTGGGCCAACTGATACCCCCCGTCGCTTGGCACCCTCACGCAAGTCACTCCCATCGCTCTGCTCCATCGCTTTCGCTACCCTCGCTTGCCGCGGTCCCCGCCCGCCCGCGCGTACCTCGTCCTGCAATAACGCGAGATGGGGCGTTTTGTCTCTTTGCGCGGAGAGCCACAAAGAGGCGTGCGCAGAGGGTAACGGCAATGTGCGAAGCGACGCGCCGCATCCACCACCAAGAATAGTCGCACAATCACATCACTGAGGTCTACCCCAGGAAAATACTTGTGCATGGCGGTATGAGTATCGGATGAACGCCAAGGGAGCACAGCGACGACGAATCGAGTTAATAGACACATATAGTTGTCTTGGTCAACGGCCTATATGTTTGCATGATGCACACCTGGAGTTATTAGAAAGTGGAGACATCCGGAAGGATGTCTCTATTTCCGGAAGCAAGTTGACTTCTAGAAGGCTCGGTACTTTCGAGGACGGTGGCAGGGGGCGCAGCTTGGGAAGTGGATCACTCCCGATTTCGTCTCCACGGGCTCCAGCGACCCGCCTCACCACGCCCTCCTTGATGGACATCATTCTAATAGAGCCGACGTGCCCCAACCTACGTGATGGAAAGCGCCCATCACAACTAAAAATTACGCAATCACCATTCGACGGCATTCGCTCTAGACCAGAGTCTGGGCCACGCTAGCATGTACGGCATCGCAATGGACACGAAGTCCCATCAATTCCTCGCAATTGAACTGCTAGGGGTAGTTAGACGTGAGCCAATGCACGATGTTGAGGTGGATATGCCCATTTGCAATAGTGAAGGCATGGTCTGTACTGTTGTCTTCTTGATAGTTGCGACGGAACAGAAGCCCCAAAGTGCCTAACACCAGGAGCACCGTCCGTGGTCCGCGTTTGTGCAGCCTCCAGGTCAATTCGCATGCAGCAATAGGACAACGTAAAGCCCTCCATTATCCGTTCCATTCTCCAACGCTTGAGTTGTACCTGTCGTTGATCGGTGCTGATGCATCTAGCGCACCACATCAAGATGCCAGTTCGAGGTTGCTAAGTCCATTGCTTAAGCACAACGATTTCCTAATCGATTCGCGTGAAGTTACTGAACTACATCGAGATATCTATTAGTCGCAGCTCCATCCATCACCAAGTACGAGCAGCCCTCCAGGCGATGAACGTGGAGCCAATCTACCACGTTATGTTGACCATGTGTCGAAGCTTTGTTCATGTCCGCCTCGGTCCAGCCTTCCGTTCGGTTGGCGGGGGGTTCGGCAACGTCGAGTTGCCCGTTTGCTACCGCTCCATTCATTACTAGTGTCGTGCAGCATCCCGTTCGGTTCATGTTCAGCCACTAGGCCACATTGACGTGCGTTATAGCCGCCGCTCTGTCCATAGTTTTTGTCAAGCTCTCGTCTAAAACGAATCGTAGTAAAATTTGAAGGCTCGGTGATTCCGTGCTTGGTGGCAAACGCATTGCGTGTTTCATCGCGACGCCGACAGCCGTAGGGTCATGCTCCTTCTGATGCTCATGAAGACATTTGACAATGTGAAGGTGGCCTCCATGCTCTGCCCAGATGACTGCCTATGATGAGCAGTTGAGCCCACTTGTTTCGTAGGTCCAACCCACGACGCTCAGACCCCACCGAGGCTCGCCCTCTTGCCGGCTCATCTATTGTCGATCTTGCTCGCCTGCCACTTCACACAACTACGATGCCCGCACACTCACGCCATTTCGAGGAGATGCCTCAGCGCTAGCGCGCGTCGCTAGAAAACGACATCACACATCTCTCGTCTGTGAGCTCTAAGTCCTGCGCGATCGGTTATGCCAAATTACTTGACGTCAGCAAAGAAGCTCCACGTGTCAGTCTTTGACCGCGAGCCGTATATCGTACACACTACAGACAGTGTGGCGCTAGGTGCATCCATAGCCGCGGTACACGTAGTTGAAGTTAGCGAGAGTGATGGTGGATTTGTTGCCGTTGACGCAGAATGGTTGTTGAACCACAAACAAGCTTTGTCTAGGGTACCGTTCTGGCCAGCGGCCACCAAAGGATTTCACAGTCAATTGAGACCACCAGGCCG
>JAADXZ010000195.1:0-33112 GCA_023338055.1 Phytopythium mirpurense | reverse complement strand
GCGCCTTCTACAACCGGACGCTGGACGCGGCCGCGCGCGAGCGGCTCACGTCCAACATCGCCGGATCGCTGGCCAACGCGTCCGCGCCCGTGCAGGCGCGCGCCATCGCCAACTTTTCCAAGGTGGACCCGCACTACGGGCTGCGCGTCCAGGAGAAGGTCGAGGCCATCAAGAGCCGCGAGGCGGCGCGCCTTGCGAGCGGAGCCGCCGTCAAGAAGGCGACCGCCCCGCCGGCCAGGCTCAACCCGCCGCGCAAGCCGTTCGTGCCGGCCGAGCCCGCGGACGTGGTGGCCCCGCGCCTCTAGGCCGGCGACTGACTGCGTGTGCGTGTTGATGGGGAGGGAGGTGGAGGAGGAGGAGAGGAGGGTGGTGTGTTGTCGGTGAGCCATTCAATATGACCACTACACTACGCGTTGCCAGTTGAACCTGCGGCCTTCAAGCTGAACTGAGTGAGCCCTCCCCCAACCGACGCGATCTTTGGCGGCCTCGGATGGCCCCAGAATGGGATAAGATCCCACCATGCCGACGAGTTTCCTTCTTGAGCAGGCGCATTTATTATTAATACTACGAGTCTTCACTGTAAACGCCGGCTGAACGTGGGTGTTGGTTACTTGGGCTGCTTGGAAATGCGCAGCCACTTTATTCCAAGTAAATATTTGTATCCGTTGTATAGAATATAACTGTGTATAGGATTGATAAACTGTACAAGTCCGAGTATTTGTGACAGCACATTTGGTTTAACAGGTTTTTATCCCCGGTTTACATTCAATGAGGTGACACCTAAATCCATGAGGAAATGGATTTATTTCCGGGGTTATCTGGCTCTCGCGAGTATTTCAACTGGTTTGGATTGGCCCATTGTCTGTATATATTGCAATTGCCGCTTTTGATTGGCCAAACGCATCGCTCTTCCAATTGCTAATATATCACTACAGAACGCTAACCCACCGCCCTACACGCTCCAATTTTATAGGGCCGCAATCCTGAAAGGTTGGAGAACCCGCCGTTTCTTCTCACCGAACGTCGGCCGCCGCCCCATACAAACACCAAGTCAAAACAGGAAGAAACGCGCCGCTCCCCTTGCTCACCCCACATCCGCACTCTCAAGTTCGCGTCTTCGCCGCCTCGGGATGACGCCCCCCGCGCCCTCCTCCGGCCCCCCTCCGGCCCCGGGCCCCCCGCACCACCGCCGCCACCACTCGGAGCTCGACATGAACTCGCTGCGCCGCGTCGGCGACGCGCTGCTGCTCGCGCAGAACCGCGCGCGCCGCGCCTCGGAGCGCGCCGCCCGCAGCGAACGGTGCGTCCGTCCGTCGTCCGCGGCCCCACTCGGCCCGGCCGCTCTACCCGGGGCCTCGCACTGACGCCGTCCGCTCCGTGTCCCCTCCCTCCCCGCCGCAGCCTCCTGCGCGCCGTGTTCGCGCGCGTGGACGGTCCGACGGCGGCGGCGCTGCGTCTCGAGATGGACGCGCTCTACAGCGGGGACGGCGGGCTGGACTGGCGGCCGCCGTCGGACGCCGTCGACGCTCTCGCACTGGACCCGTCCCTCGCGCCCCACCTGCTGGCCGGCCGCCGCCGCGCGCTCGAGGACGACCCGGACGGCCTCGAGGTCTCCCAGGGGGCGCGCGAGATCGTGGCCAGCCTCGGCAGCGCCTCCACGCGCCATCGCCTGCTGGTGGACCGCGCGGCCGCGGACGACAGCGCGCGGGGCCGGCGGCGCCCTCCGCCCCCGCCCCCGTCGCGGCTCGTCCCCGGCCTGAGCCCGCTGCAGTTCGTGGCCGGGCTGCTGGTCGGCGTGTGCGTTGGCGCGGCGCTGGCGCGGGCCGCGGCCCAGCCGCTCGCGCGCCGGCCGTCGCTCGTGCGCGCGCTGTCGCAGTGGTGCAAGGCCCGGGCCCGCGTGGGCCGCTACTATGCGGCGGCCCACCCGCCGCTGCCCTTCCCGCTGGACGACCTCGGCTACTGGGGGGCCCCACCGGCTCCGGCCGCGCTCGAGGTCGCCTCCTAGACTGAAGTGATGGCCACCTGCGTGTACAGTACTCTTTTACCGGCAGGTGGGGTGCCTTGGGGGGACGGGGCGTAGGGGGGACGCGCGTATGCTGTCCGTCCGCCCTCCCTCCTTCATCGCCCACCCACCCACCATCCATACGGTAACTCCCGCCCCTCGCAACACGATGACCATGGTTGATGGCAAAGTGGACGTGGACTATCGCTGCTCTATTGCAGAGGCAAAGACGGCGGAGAGGGACGGACGGACGGACGGCCCCTCCCCCCCCTCCCTGGCCCCCGCCTAGATGGAGAACTCGTTGAAGGAGGCCTTGTCGCGGCCCTTCTTCTTGGCCTTGTCCTTGGCCACCTGTTCCCGCGCGATGCGCACCGACGCCGGGTCGCTGCTCTTCTTCTTCTTGGCCGTCTTGGCCTTGAGCACCGCCTTGATGTCCACAGGCGCGGCCAGCTCGGCGCTCGTCGCCTCGGACGCGGCGGCCGGCGCCTTCTTCTTGCCCTTCTTCTTCTTCTTGGACGCCGAGCCGGACGCCGGCTCGTCCTTCTTCTGCTCGGCCGCAGGCGGCGCCTTCTGCTCCGCCACGGGCGCCGTCGCTGCCGCAGCAACGCACAAACCACGACAGTGCCAGCGTCAGCGTCATCAACCAACCGCAGAGGACAGGAAGGAGGAGGCTGGCCCCCTCCCCTCCCCTCCCTTTGCTGCGGTGCGGTACAACGCGAGAAGACGCACGCGCAATGCCGAGCTCGGCCAGCGCCGACTCGAACTCGTCCATCTCGAGCTTCTTCCTCTCCTTCTTGGACAGCGTGCGCGCGGCCGGCTCCTTCTTCTTGGGCTGCTCCGTCGCCGTCGGCTTGTCGTCCGCGGTGTCCTCGTCCTCCTCCTCCTCCTCCTCCGACTCGGACTCGGACTCGTCCTCCTCCTCGTCCTCCTCCTCGGCGTCCGCCTGAGCCGCAGGATCCGCCGCGGACGCCGCGTGGGCGTCCTCGTCGTCGCTCTCGTCGCCCCAGGCCGAGGTCGACTTTTGCTTGACGTACGCCGCGAAGCTCTGCTTCGAGTCGGCCGGCGCGCTCGCCTTCTTGCCCTTCTTCTCCGGCGCCAGCGCTGCGCTCGGCCCCCATGGCAAACAAGACGCACGACCGCACGGATAAGACACTTCCACGCCAGCAGCTACGCACGTACGGACGTACGCCCCTCGCTCAAAGACGAGATCTTTCTTGTCTCCCTCGCTCCTTTCTGGCTATGAAGGGTCCTCTACGCACCGCTAAACACGTTGGAGCTCATTTCGCTGGTGGATTCGGCTCGGGGGGCGTCGGGCGCGGGTGGGGGCGGCAGCGACGGCTGCGGGGGGCGGTAGGGGGCGAGAGCGATCGATCCGATAGACACCGCTCGCGTTTCCTCCTCAACAATGACTGGCGCGCTGGGAGATCGCGGATCCCTCCTTCCATTTCTGATACTTGGCGTCTCAGATGTACGATTGATTTGAAAGGGGTATCAGACATGGAGGGATGAGCGTACTTCTTCAATGCAAACTGTTCATGCGTATAACAGGGTTTGGGCGAATCGGAACTTGCCAACTAAATATAGAAAGATGTACCCGGATATCATTGGCTGAAAAATCTGCTCTGGACCTTTTCTTTCTCGCGAAACCGCAACGTGTACGAAACACCACCCGTGATAACACATACAAACCCTTTCATTAACTCATCTACCCCGTACACTCACTGTTTCTAAACCTTGAAAAATAATATCACATATAATTTAATATTCATCTATTTCTGCCGCCTCCATGCGTCGCCAAAACCGTCCCGACGTCACCCAAGTCCCATTCATTCGGATACCAACCTACCTCTACTCGCCTATTAGCGCCTAGCATCACTCGCGAGTCGCGTCGCCCAGGAAACACAGCGAGCGCCGCTCTCCGCTCTCCGCCCGAGCCGCGTCACTCGCGCTTTCGACCTCCGCCGTCGCCTCCATCTGCGTCTGCGTCTGCGTCTGCGTCTCCGTCTCCGTCTCCGTCTCTGCCTGCTGCAGTAGTCCTCGCGCCCGCTCGCCGCTATAATTACCCCCGAAACCACCCTGGCCCGCTCGCCCACCCGCCGCCGCCTCTCCGGCGACCTCGTACGTCCTTTGCCCGCTCCCTCCCTCCCCACCCACGCGCGTGCTCGCTTGGTAACAACCCCGGCTGACCGCTGCTCTCCCCATGGCCGCGCGCCTGCAGGATGCGTACGGGGCCTGCAAGAAGGAAATGACCGCATCCTTCGACCGCAGCGACCTCGTGGCCGCCGTCACGCGCGGCAAGCCGGGCTACGCCAACCTCAACCAGCTCAACGTGGGCTCGCCCGGCAGCGACGGCAGCGACCTGGACGACACGGCCGACCTGGAGGAGCTGCTGGCGCAGGGCTCGACCAAGGGCCCGCAGATGCACCCGGGCATCATTTGCTGCGCCATCTTCTCCTTCGCTGGCTTCTTCCTGCTGGTGCGTCGAGCTGCTGCTGCTGCTGCCGTTCTTGTCGTTGAGCAAACTGGGCAGGCACTCACGAGCGTTGTTGTGTGACGGCGGACAGCTCATTGTCGGATGCATCGTAAGCAGCAACTCGCTGTACATCAAGGTGCGCCCGCCCCACGGCAAGAAGAAGTCGTCGCTGGCCACGAGCATCTTCCTCGCCGCCTTCCTCTACCTGTGCGTGTTCGGCACGAGCGTCATGTACTTCCTGCGCGCGCGACGGGCGCAAAAAGTGTACCAGCTCTCGCTCGACATCCACGCCGACTAGGCGAGGCGGCGCGCCGACCGCCAAGGACGCGCGAGGGCGGCGGCCGGATCAGCAGCGGATGCCTCTGGGTTGGGCAGCAACGATGTAGATTAGTTATATGACCCGACCGCCACGACCCGCGGATGAGCTCGCCCCGAGATACACGAGAAACATCCAAAATATATAGACAGAAGTCCATCCACAAACAAATACCAACCGCAATGTACACAGTACGCGCTTACCAGCCATGGCGGACTGGGATCGCACAGAACTCAGGCCTTGGCACTCGCGTGCTGTCATTTACGGAGGGCAGGACGCTCCATTCGCGTCGTCTTGGACCTCAAATGGGTCCCACACCATGATGAGGTTCTTCTCGAACGCCGCGGCTCGCGCCTTCTCAGCCACCATCGCGCGCGCCTTCTTCTTCGCGGTCGCCTGGGCCACGCCGACGACCTCGCCGTTCAGCAGCGCCGTGCACTGGAACATCGGAGCGTCGTGGTGCGGCGACAAGTCTTCGAACGCAAAGTCCACGCGCAGTTTGCCTTGCTGGTTGAGTTGCATCAGCAGCTGGACAGGATCCAGGACGCGCTCCGTGATGGAGAGCCGGACGGGGAACGACAGGTTCCTCCTTCCATTGTCCACCCCCGACGATGCTGACTCTTCGACGGGGATATCAGTGCGTCTGCAGTCAGCGCCCGACGCCAACTGCTTGAGCTGCGCGAGATACTCAATGTCGGCAGCGACTAGAGTGCCCGCCGCTACTTTACGGTCCCAGAGCGTCTTGATGGCGATCTTGCACGCTTCGTTCTTGACGCTCTTCTTCGATGACCCACGCACATCCGCCGCGAGAATCTCCTCCGTCGAGCCGTTCCCGACCGTGCAGGCAAACAACGGCGACTCGCCTCTGTCCGAGTCGTGCAGCTGCTTGATCTCGACGAGGAGCTGCATATACATACAGCCCACGAGCTACGGAGTGAGAAACCCACCAAGCCCTCACCCAGACGATCGCCAGTGCTCCATGCAGCGCACCTGCTGCTTGATCTTCATGAAGTATGTGTGCAGCCGCTTAGCAGCGAACACGTCGTCCTCCTGTGTTGGCAGCGGCACCTGCTGGGCCTCGAGCCGCACCTTGTCCTTGTACGCTCGCTCCCGCTCCTCCACGGCCTTGGGGTCCATAGCTTTTGCCTCCATCTCCTCATCTTGCTTCCGCTTGATCTCTGCCAGCTCCTCCTGCTCGCGCGCGTGCTTGGCCTCGGCTGCGTCGATCTCGCGGCCGAGCGCGGTCCACTGCCGGTTGTCCGGGTCCAGCTCCCGCACCTTCTCGAGCACTCTCTGCGCGTCTTCGTACAGCTGCTCCATCAGGTGCACCTTGGCCAGCGCGTACATGGCCTTGGTGCAGGCCGGGTCGACCGCCAGTGCCTTGGTTGCATACTCGCGGATAGTAGGCGCGTCCTTCTCCTTGATCCCGCACACGGCCACGTTGGTGCACAGCGTCACGTACTTGGCCTGCGCGTCGGGCTCCCACTCGGCCGCGTCGACCGCTCGGCCGTAGTACTCGCCCAGCTGGCGCTCCTGCAGCGCGGCCAAGCTCTTCAGGAACGCGTTGCGCGCCGCGTAGAAGTGACCACGCGCGAACTTGTCCTTGCCGTCGCGCTGCGCCGTCTCGACCCGCCGTTGCAGCTCCTCCGCCCACTGGTCGTCCGCCTCGGCCTCGCGCATGGACGCTAGCTGCTCGCCCATGTGCATCGTCGTCATCTGCTCGACCGCCGCCCGCGCGTACCACCGGTCCACGTCGGCCGCCGGTGCGCCGCCCTCGCCGCTCGCGCGCATGTTCTCGAGCACCTGGCGCACGCGCGGGTCCCACACCCAGTCCTCGAACGGCCGCAAACCGTCGCGCACGAACGTCAGCAGCAGCTCCCGCACCCCGCGCAGAGGCAGCAGCGGACCCAGGAGCTTGCGCGTGGCCGCGTCCGTCCGCTCCAGCGCCGCGCGCACCGCCGCCAGGTCCTCCGGCGGCAGCTCCGCGGGCATCATGATGCCCTTGGAGGTGGTCGGTCGGTTGTCTTTTCTGGCCACGGTACGAAAGGGAAAGGTTTCCTTTTTCATCTTGCAGGTTGTCGATTCTCTTCGATCCGTATCAACTGTTTTTTTAAACGCTTCATTTTCGCTGCATGCACTAATAAAATCAGACTGTGGCAAAGATACGACGTAATTACGCAGCTAAACTCAGGTAAAAACAGCACCCCAAGAGTGACGGTCTTCGAATCAAGACGTTTCCTTTTTACGGCCCACCGGCCACACATAGCCGCCAGCCAGCGAGCACCACGGCAAGAAGCCACGGCAAGCCCCACCCACCCACCCGGTCGGTCCGTCGGTCCGTCGGTCCTTCGGTCAGCCCGTGGGCAAAGCGCAGCGCGGGCGGGGGCTTCTGGTCCGCGAGCAGCGCCCCAGGCGAAGCGAAGGGCGCGTCATGTCGGCCGGGCGATCGGGCGACGCGCGCTTCAACGGCGCCTCAGAGGCTGCCGCGCGAGCGATGGCGGCCGCGTCGCGACGGCCTCCGCCGGCGCAGCTGCGCGTGGCGCCGGCGTCGAGAGGGGCGCGTCTGGCGAGGATGCCGTTGCGGCGGGAGGCAGTGGCAGCGGCGGCGGCAGCGGCCCAGCGAGCGCCGCCAGGGCACAGCCGAGGACTGCGTGCGAGCGTGAGTAGGGCGCCGTCTGCGCTTTCCGCAGCGTCCGACGAAGGCGAGGGACAAGCGAGGCAGTGGGCGCGCGCGCAGGGGAGGAAGCAGCCAGCGAGGCGGCCGCAGCGCGTGCGGACGCTCAAGCTCAAGACGCAGGCGCACCCGGACGCGCTGATGCAGTTCCTGTACGGCGAGCGAGGGAGCCCGATCAACACCATCATGAGCGAGACGGGCTGCTCCATCGACTACTGCGCGCTGTCGCCCGACGACGTGGACGACGAGACCGCGGCGATGCAGGGGCGGCCGCACACCATGACCTTTTTGATATCCGCAGAGACGACCGAGATGGTGCGTGCAAGTCGCGGGCATCGGAAGAGATTTCCAGCGCGGTCGGCGTCTCTGTATGTGTATTGACCCCAATGTGTGCGCTGACGCAGCTGGAGGAAGGCAGTCACCGCCTGCGCATGCTGGTGAACCGCATTCAAACGCACGTCCAGCGCAGGATGAAGGCGCAAAACATATACGAGAGGCAAGAGCGGCAGGCGGTCGATGCCGCCGAGGAAGACGCGCGCGCGGCCATGTACGCCGAGCAACAAGCAGCCAGGGTGGGCCCGCTGGAGCTAGACGTTGGCGTCCGCGACTTCCCAGGGCAGCGTGAGCGCGCGTCGAGCGGCAGGCCGCAGGAATCCCTCGCAAGCGAACACAAGCGCCGGGCCGGACCATCGGACACTGATCGCGCGCGAATGGCCCAGGCAGCGTACCCGCCGGCTGCGCACTTTCCAGCCCTCGCCCGTGGCGTTGGTGGCGTCCGGTTCGCTCGCGCTGACGGCGGAGAGTCGCATCGAGAGGTGATGTGGACGCGCCCGGAGCCCAATATTTATTTCAGGATGGACGCGCCGGCGCACTTCCCTCGCCAGCGGTCCCGGTACACGGACGTGGTTGACGTCGAGCAGCACGAGACGAAGGCCGCGCGGCCCGCTCCCGACTCGGTTGGGCGTCCGATCAAGACTGCTGGCGAGAGTTTGCTCGCTGCAGGAGACGATGAAGTGCGGCCCTACATCCGCCGCCGCCTTCATGTGGCTCCGGACCAACCCCGACAGGGCTTTCTCCCGCCGCAGCCTCGACACGGCAGTCCGTACGGCGAGCACGTCCACGGCGTTCGCCGAGCCATGAAGCGACCTCTGCGCGCTCAACCGCTCCCGGGTTCCGGTGAAGACTCGTTTGCAGAGATGCCGCGCTTCCACGGAAGCGATGCGGCTGGCCACCAACACGCGGACGAGCGCGCGAGTCTGCCCGACCAGAGCCCCAGCGCGGACGCTGAGGCGAGTGCGGCGATGCCGGTCCGACTGGAGCCGCTGAGGTTGGACGAAGACGTTGACGAGAACTGGGTGATGGCGTCGGCGCCACGCCGATATCGCCGCCCTTTGCTCGGATACTACGTTCGCACACTTGATGGGTACGTCGAGCCTGTCGCCCCGCCGTCCGCCGCGTATTACTATGAGCGACCGCAGACTGTGTACGACGACTATATGGAGTACGGCGACGGGGCCGAGTGGATTAGCGATGACGACGAAGGAATGTACGCGTACGAGTACCCTCCGCCGCGGGGACGACGCCCGATACGCGCCCTACCGGACGAACCACGCGAGCAACGAGAGTTCGCGCGTCCGGAGTCGTCCGACCGTGCCCGGATGTGGTCGATACCGGATAACGCGCCAACGAGGCATTTCAAGCGTCGCAAGGTGTCGTACGGAGACGTGCGCGAGCAGGGATATCAAGCTGGAAGCGACTCCGCTGCTGACGAGCGCCCAGCCGTTGTCGACGCCCCGCAGAGCGATGAAGAGACGCAACCTGCACCGTTGCATGAGGTGGCTAGTCCGGGCCATGATGCTGCCGAAGTGGGCGAAGGAAGTAGCGCGCGAAGTGGCACGCCCGTCAGCGAGTGCGAAGAGAACGAGCCGTGCAACCGCAACGGATCACGCGAGCTGCCGCCTCAGGCAGGCACAGACGCCGACGCCAAGTCGGAAAGGTTTGAAGAGTGCCCAGTCGAGGACGAGGCCGCATTTCCTCAGCCAGCAGCGGCCCAGAGCGAGCCAAGCGATGATCCGTCGAAGGAGACTGAAGCAGGATCGCCAGCCCTCCTCAACGGCGTACACGGGCCGATCGAAGACGTCGAGATGGCTCCAGAGCCGGCTCCTTCCACGGAGAGTGTTGCGACGGATCGCCGCGAAGCCGAGCCTTGTGTGACGGCTAGTGCCAACGCCAGTGAGGATCTATCCGCAGACAGCGCTCCTGTGCGAAACGAAGCGCCCGACGTGCTACCACCCGAGCGTCCAACTACAGAGACAGCACCTGAGGTTGAGGCTGTGCAAGCTGAAGCAGAAGTGTCAGACAACGCGGCCGCGAGGTGTGGAGTGATGGCTTTCAAGGTAGCGACTGGCGAGGCAACCGCGGCGGGTGCACCTGTATTGGTCATTGAGAGTGAGGCAGCTCCAGCGGATCATCGCGCTCTGACGGCTTCGTCTCCGTGGCACGCCGCCGCCCCCATCACTGCGTCGATGACGATGAACGACCGCCTTGCGCACTCGCTGGAGAACATGAACCGCTGCGAAGCCGACTTGATCCACGTCAAGGACGAGCTGGCGGCACAGAAGGAGACGTACCTCGCGCTGCAGAAGGAGGAGTGTCACCGGACGCGACTTGGCGTGCTGTTCCGAGAGCTGCTTGATCTCCAGAGCCGCTTAGCGACGTGCGACACGCTCGGGCTCGCGTCGGACAGGTACGAGATGCTGACCGCCATCCAGACACTGCTCGACTCGACGGCAAACAGCGCCGAACCAATCGTGTCCAAGGTTGAGGCGCTGCGCAAGGGCCTCGAGGGAATCTTTCCCATGCAAGGCACGCTCGAGGACATAATTTCACGCAGCGATGGGAGCGACGCCGAGGCTGTGAAGCGCCACGCGCGAGAAGAGCTTTCCGACGATGACGCGTGTGTTGGGCGTGAGCCCACTGAGCAGGAGCTCGTGGGTGACACCGACGACGCAATGGACAGCGGCGCGGCGCATCTGCACGCTTCACAAGACGACGCGACCTTCGATGAGACGCGCGCCAGTGCTGACGACGAGGGCGACGAGGCGCTCGTGGCCAAGACGTTGCCAGTCAAGCTCGAGCGCTTCACTGTGAAGCAGGAGGACGAGTCGGCGGGCTGTCCGCCAGAGCTGCCGCCGTTTCTATGGACGTTCCTCACGCGGTCGCTCTCCCCGGACGCGTCGCAGGCGTCGTACGTGATGCGCGTCATGTACAAGCGTCTGCTGGAGGAGGTCGCCAAGAGCAACCCGTACTACTACCTGCGCCGCAAGAGCGAGCTGCGAGCCCCGCGGGGGCCGACGCTATGTGAGTTCGGCTGCCGTGGCGCGTCGGCGACCAAGTGGGAGCGCAAGCTCGTCTCGCAGATCAACTCGCGCATGAAGGCGTTCGACAACGCTGCGTACTCGCTGGCCCGGAGCGCGGGCGGCAGGGACGTGCTGAACCGCAAGAAGCTCAACTCGATCATCCGTAAGGTGCACCTTGTGGCCATGCAGCTGCACGCGCTGCTGTCGCACCTGTACTGCCTCAAGGAGCGCGCCGTGTGCTCGGAGGCGGACGCCATGTCGGGCGCGCTGCACAACTCGCTTTTCGAGAAGCGCATGGGCGTCTACAAGTCGCGGCTGCGGCTCGTGTTCCCGCACAAGCAGTCGCCGGCGGCCGGCGCGAGCGCCTCCAGCGGCTTGGACCCGGAAGACCTCGTGCGCGACACGTTCGAGTTCTTCCCGGAGCTGCTTGTGTGCGTCGACATTTGGGGCTACAACTACCGCGAGGCGCTGCTCGAGCGCCAGCGACGGCGCGAGACGATCATCCTCACGGCCGACGGCGTCCCGTCCGAGCCGCGCGCGCACGCGAGCGGCAAGCGCCTCGACGTGGCGGCGCTGCTGCCGGACGCCTTCTTCCGCTCGGTCGAGGGCCAGGCGCTGGACTTTGACAGCGACGGCAACGGGCGCCTGCGCTGCATGTGCGACGAGCTGCTCAACATGGTGTGTCTGTGGAACGACTTTCGGTGGACGGACAGCCTCGAGGCGCTCGCCCTGGAGCGCGTCGTCGCCTTCGAGGCCGGCGTCAGCCGCAGCATCGCCAAGATCCTCGGGCTCTACGCGCTCCACCTGCAGGCGCTCTGGGCCGCGCACATCCGCTCGGACCCCGAGTACCTGCGTTCGGTGCGCCTGACGCAGCACAACGCGTACTACACGCCGCGCCATCAGCTCCCGTTCCCGGTGCCCAGTAGCGGGAGCGCCGCCGACTGCTCGCGACTGGCGCTCGCCCCTGGACTCGCCGCCGACGCGCCTGCAGCCGCTCGTGCCGCCGCCGCTCCCTCTCCCCACACGGCAATGGCCGCCGAGCCGGCCGTCGAGCCCGAGAGCGACGCGGAAGAGGACACGAACGGCACTGATACTGCCGAGGCCGACCACGAGGACCCGACGAGCGACCAGCGCGTCGCCGAGGCGTATTGGAGCCGCAAGCGCGGCGACGGCGCCGACCCAGGGCAAGCACGTCGCGACAGCTGCGGCGGCTTGGCGCGCCCGATCGAGCCGGACGAGCTGGCGCGCTGGGACGATTCCACGCGGGCGTCGCATCTCCTGGACGGACAGGCCACCGACGCGCTGCGGTCCGACCTCGAGGAGCTCTCGGCCGTCGCGCGCGAGCTCCTGGGCGCGCGCGACGGCGCGGACGAGTCGTGCGACGACGCTCGCGGGCCGCTCGCCCTCGCGGATCGGCTCCGCGTCGTGAGCGCCGACATTGTGCGCGCGTCCGACAAGCTCGCGCTGCACGCGGCGGCTCGCCACGCGCGCGACGACGGCCTCGACCGTGAGCTGCCGGAGCGACAGCCGGAGCGACAGCCGGAGACGCAGCGCGCGACCGCGGCCTTCGCTGGCGCCACGGCGTCTCCCTCGTCGTCGACCGTCTCCTTCGCGCCATCAACTCGGCGCTCGAGGCGGCGGCGAGACACGGACGAGGCGTGGCTGCCTCCCCCGTCGCTCGTGTCGGCGCTCTCGCAGGAGCAGGAGCAGGCGGCGCCCGAGGCCGAGGCCGAGCCCTCCGGCTTGCTGGCCGACGGCGACTACGAGGACCAGCCCGTGCGCGACGTGATCGAGGTGCTCGCGGCCGCCAGGAAGCAGCTGCGGGAGCTCTCGGCGCAGCGCGCGCGCTCGGCCCGCGTGCGCGAGAAGCTGCAGGCGCAGGCTGCCGAACTGGCGCGCCAGGCCCTCGAGCTCGTGCGCAACACGGCGCACATGTACACGTGAGAGGCGTGTGAAGTGTGTTTGATATACCCTGTTTTACAGCGCCCGCCCCCCCTGGCAAGCACTCGTGGTGCTGTAGCAGACCGAGGCGCCTCTGCCTTTTCCGCTCGCAGCGCACAGCGAAGCCGACGATAACCCGGAGCAACGGACGCCAGCCCCATGCGTCACAGCTACAACCATTCTAGTTGTCGACGATGCATGTGTTTCTCATTCCTGTGTAACACAAACCATTACATTTGTGAAGTAGTAGTAGTACTTGCTCGAAATTTAAATAAATTACACCTCCTCATCGAAATTTTCTAGGACGAGACAGACGTAAAAGGCCGAATCTAATCTTGGGTTTTGTATGAATTCTGACGAAAAGCATTTAGATATAAGACGGAAATCAGGCAAACTCCCGCACTGAGATCCTAATCGAGATCTCGCTTTCGTGGTCCTCCTCATGGCGCGCTCCGTCTCGCGCTCGTCGTCGCGCTCGCGCGCCGGCAGCCCCCGCGAGCGCCGCGCCAAGAGCGCGTCGGCCGCCATCAGCCCCTCCAAGGCGCCCGCTCTGCGCGTCGACAACCTCACGCGGTGCGCTCCGGTCGTGCATCCCCCCCGCTCCTCCCCTCTTGTCCGCTGCTAACGCGCCCCCCCCCCCACCTCTTATTGCGTACCCGTCGAACAGCAACGTGAGCGCGGACCACCTGCGCGAGATCTTCGGCAAGTTCGGCCGCGTCGTGCGCGTGTCGATGGAGCGGCCGGCGGCGCGCGCGCTCGTGGCGTTCGCGACCCGCGAGGACGCGGCCGCCGCGCAGAGCCACATGCACGACGGCTGGCTGGACGGCAGCCGCCTGCGCGTGCGCGACGCCGAGGACCGCAGCGACCGGCAGCTGGCCCCGGCCGCCAAGCCGCGGGTGGTGGAGCGGCTTGGCGGCCGCCCGCGCGGCGCCAACGGGGCCCGAGCGCCCTCCTCGCCCGCCGGCCGCCCGAGGTACCGGTCGCCCTCCCCGGTGGGGCAGCGGGGGCCGGACCGCCGACGCGGCGTCGTCAACGGCGGGAGAGCGCCCTCCGTGCGGCGCAACCGGTCGCCACTGCCGCCCGCGCGCCGCCGCAACGGCTCGCCCTTCCGCGGCGCGAGGCGCAGCCGCAGTCTGTCGCCGCGTCGACGCTCGCGGTCCGTCCGCTCGCGCTCTCGCCCCCGCTCGCCCGGACTGCGGCGCCGCGGCCCGGCCTCGCCCTTCCGCGACCGCGGCCGCCGCAACGCGTCCCCCTTCCGCCGCCGCGCGCGGTCGCCGAGTCCGTTCCGCCGCCGCGCGGCCAGTGCGAGCCGCAGCGCCAGTCGCACCCGCCGGCGCAGCTTTAGCCGCGACCGACGCAGCCGCAGTCGCAGCTTTAGCAGTCGCAGTCGCAGTCGCAGCTACAGCAGTCGGAGCCGCAGCCGCAGCCGCAGCCGCAGCCGGAGCCGGAGCCGGAGCCGGAGCCGGAGCCGCAGTCGGAGCGTCCGCAGCCGCAGTCGGAGCCGCAGTCGGAGCTTTAGCAGCCGCAGCAGCCGCAGCCGCAGCCGCAGCCGCAGCTCGAGCGTCGCGAGCCGCCGCCGCGGCCGCCGCTCCGTGTCGCCTCGCCGCAGTCGCTCGCGCAGCTGACGAGCGACCGGCGGACACCTTTCGAGTCCCTTGGCAAGTGGCAAGTGGCTGTGCCCCACCCCACCCCACCCACCGTCTCCACTCGCGACTCGCATCTCAATACACGGTATTCTCCCGACCTTACGCGCCTTCCTCTCTCTCTCTCAAGTGCTTGGTCTCCTGCCTGGGCTTCCAAAGCGCCCACTACCTCCCTCCCTCCCTCCCTCCCCCTCCCCCTCCATCTCCGACGCGTCCTGGCTCCATTGCGTCCGCTACAGCGTCGCCTGGCGATGCAGCTCGCGCTGGCTCATCGAGTGCGCGTACCGGCGCACGCGCGGCGTCGGTCGAGGCGCCACGACGGCGGCGGCCCCCTCCTCCGCGGCGGCCGCGGTCGACGTGCGCGAGAAGCTGCGCAGCAGGTTGCGCAGGAACGAGCGGTCCGCGTCGGGCGCGGCTTGGCGCGGCGCGGACGCGTACCCGCCACTGTGCAGGCTGGCGCGCACGTCGGCGGCGTCCATGGCGGCGCCGCCGCCGATGACGGTCGCGCGGCCGCCGTCTCTCCGACGCGAGGGCGTGCGCTCGCCGCCAAAGGCCGAGAAGAAGCGCTTGCGGCCCTTGGAGTGGCGCGCGCCGCGGAAGAGGTTGCCCGCCGAGCCCTGGCGCGTCGTGGGCTCGCGCGCGTCGGCGTCGCCCGCAAAGTCCCCGGCCGTGGTGGTGGCGCGCGCCGACCGCGGCGCGAGCTCGGCGGCGCCCTCGTCGATGCCGGCGCCGCCGAGCAGCTCGCGGGAGCGGAGGGCGCGGCCGCGGTCCTCCGGCTGGTTGTGGAAGGCCATGGACCCGCGGCTGGCGTGGCGGTCGAAGAGCGAGCGGAACGTCTGCGGGTTGTCGCTGCGGAAGCGCTCGGACGCGATGAACGACTCGACCATGACGCTCTCGGCGTCGTAGCTGAAGGCGCTGCCGCGCGTCGGGCGCAGCAGGCGGCTGCTGCTGCCCGCGCGGCCGACGCGGCCGAGGAGCGGCGGGCGGTGGGCCGTTGCGACGGCCACGGGCGTCGTGGCCACGGGCTTGGCCACGTCGGGGAGGGCGGCGGCGGCCTCGACGTCAGCGCAGGGGGCGAGGGGCGGCATCTTGTCGGGCGGCGGGAAGGCGAGGAGCTGGTCGGCGATGCGCGCGAGCCCGAAGGCGTGCACCTCCTGCGCCAGGTGCTTGTAGGTGGGGCAGAAGGCGCGCACGTAGCCCTTGGCGAGCAGGTCCCTCGAGAGCGCGGCGAAGACGAGGAGCGGCACGACGAGCCAGAAGGCGTCGGCGCCGAACGTGTTGGAGAAGACGCCGTTCCAGTAGGCGCTGCTGACCGAGCTGCCGTTCGAGATGAAGGCGGCCGTGCCGACCCAGAGCGCGAAGGACCCGGCGTAGATGGGCACGTGGATGGGGCGCCACCACATGTGCTGCTGCAGCGCGAGCTTGAGCGTCACGACGAGCAGCGCGATGGTGAAGGCCGCGCAGCCGTAGACCCACATGGTGGGCGTCTCGCCCAGGCCGACGAGGTAGCGCATGCCGAAGAGCGTGCCGAAGCAGATGACGAGCGACTCCCAGACGCACGAGAGGATCCAGGCCCAGACGACGCGCGTGTTGAAGTGGCGGTTCTCCTGGCCGATGCGGTAGAGCAGCGGGAAGGCGTGCGCCAGCTCGGCCGGCACGTCCTGCTCGAACGTGCTGATGAGCACGATGGGCAGCGCCGTGAAGAGCAGGTTGTAGCCCTGGAGGCCCCACTCGAGGAAGAACTTCTGGCCCGAGAAGCCGCCGTAGGCCATGTACCAGAACTGCGTCAGGTTGAGCACCACGTTCTTGTAGAAGATGTAGAGGATGAGCTTGCCCATGCGCACGTAGTTCCAGCGGCCGTGCACGAGCAGCAACCGCGACAGGAAGCGGAACTGCGCGATCGAGTAGTCCGAAGAGTTGGCCGCCTGCATGCCCTCGAGCCCCGAGATGCCCACGCCCACGTGCGCCGCCTGGATCATCGACACGTCGTTCGCGCCGTCGCCGATCGCCAGCGTGCGCACCTCGGGCTTGCTTGCGCGCACGAGCCGCACGAGCTCGGCCTTCTGCGCCGGCGACACGCGGCAGGCGATCACCGCCACGCACTGCTCCGCCACGCGCAGGAACAGCTCCGGGCACTCGTCCAGCGCCAGCTCGAGCGTCTCGCCGTCGATGACGAGCGACAGCTGCTCCCGCACGGCCGCCTGCGTCTCGATGCGCGTCAGGCGCCGGTGCGCCGCAGCGCTTGGCGTGCTCGTGGACGCGGCGGCGGCGGCGCTGACGCTCGCCGTGAGGGGCGTGGCGGCCCCGAGCTCCTCCTGGCACGCCGCCGCCTCCATCTGCTCGCGCGAGCGGACGCAGGCCTCGAGCTCCTCGACGATCGACTCGAGGTCCGGGTGCGTGTCGGCCGAGATGACGAGCCGCTCAATGTCGGACGACAGCAGGCGGCAGGCGTAGCCAATGTTGATGGCCGTCTCCTCCTTGTCGCCCGTCAGCATCCACACCTTGATGGACGCCTGTCGCAGCTTGTAGATGGTGTTGGGCACCTCGGCCTGCAGCCGGTCCTCGATCGCCGTCGCGCCGAGCACTTCGAGCCCCGTCTCGATCTCCTCCATGAGCCGGTCGATGTCGTTGTCCTCGCCGTCGCGGCGCAGCGCGATCTGGCGCATGTCGTTGATAGACGTGCGGTAGCGGACGATCCACGACTCGAAGCGCGCCGGGTCGAGGTCCGCCACGCCGATCACGAGCGTGCGCAGCCCCTCGGACGCGAACTCCTCCATGTGCTGGAGCGTCAGCTTGCGCGTGCGCAGCGCCTCCGGGTCGCTCGTCTTGCGCAGCCGCTCGTACATGACCGTGTCGGCGCCCTTGCACAGGAGCTTGAGCGCGCCGTCGGGCGCCTTGACGATCACCGACATGCGCTTGCGCGTGCTGTTGAACTCGAGCACCTCGAGGATCTGGTAGGCGCCCACGGGGTTCTCGCGCTTCGGCTGCGGGTCCGTCATCCACTCGGGGTGCTCCGCGGGCGAAAAGTACTCGACGACGGCCTTGCCGGGCGCGCGGCCCACGAACTTGTAGCCGAAGCAGGCCGCCGCGGCCACCAGCGCCTGCTCGTCGGGCGACGACGCGCTCAGGCGCAGGCTCCCGTCGGACGCGCGCTCGGGCATGACCGTGTGGCACACGGCCAGGTGCTCGAAGAACTGGCCGATGCGCGCCGCCTGGGCGCTCGACACGCTCGCCAGGGCCTCGAGCAGCGTGTCGTCCTGGTAGTTGACGAAGGGCGCCTTGACGACGCGGTCGGGCGGCGCGGCGTCCGCCTGCTTGGCGAAGGGCGTGACGGCGCGGAAGGACGAGAGGTGGTCCTCCTCCTCCTCCTGCCGGCGCTTCCTGGCCGCGATGCCCACCTCCGTCTCGCCCATGCCGTACGCGACGCCGTGGACCGAGCACTTGCGGAACTCCATGATGTTGCACGTGAGCGTGCCCGTCTTGTCCGAGAAGACGTAGTCGATCTGCCCGAGCTCCTCGTTGAGCGACATGGTGCGCACCTGGAAGGGCGTGTCCGTCTCGGCGTGGTACATCTCCAGGTCGTTGTTCATGAAGTACGACTGCATGAACTTGACCGACGTCATGCTCACGTAGAGCGACACGGGGATGAACGAGTTGAGCAGCAAAAAGTAGTAGAGCACCATGAGGACGAAGCTGCCCGCGGGTGACTTGACGGCCGTCGCGGAGGCGTCGAAGAGGTACCAGGCGCGCTTCTCGCGCTCGCTGCTCAGGTTGTCGTGGTTCCAGACGGTGGAGCAGATGGCGCCGACGAGGCAGAGCGCGACCATGAGGAAGCAGATGTAGCGGATCTGCACGTTGAGCCGGCGCTCCATGTTGCTCCACTTGATCGGGTTGCTCGAGGACGCCATCATGATCTTCGTGTCGGGCCCCGTGTTGACCACGAGGCCGTAGATGAACTCCGTGTTGCGCATCGTCGAGCCGCGCAGCACGACGGCGTTGGTCGTGATGACCTCCTTGCGGCCGCCGCGCAGCGTCATGGAGCCGCTGAAGCGGTGGATGGCGTTGTTGGGCGTCTCGCACACGACGCGGCCGCGCAGGTCGCCGACCGCGCGGTCGTCCAGGATGGTCGTGTACGTGGCCTCCAAGCCCTGGCGCAGCTTGAGGTTGGTCTCTCCGTCCAGCGACTTGGTCTCGACGTAGCAGATGCCCGCGGGGTTCTCGGGCTCGGGCTCGCTCGCGCCCAGGATGACCATGTCGGCGGGCACGGACTCCCGGTTGTGGACCTTGAGCACATCGCCGACCTGCACCTCGTGCCACTTGGCCGGCCGGAAGCTGCGCGTGGCGAGGTCGAAGCGCAGGCACGGCAGGTTGTTGGCCACGTGGTCGGCCTTGTGGCGCTTGTAGTCCTCCATGCAGGCGAAGAACATGTCGATGAGCACGATGATGGACAGCGCCGGCAGCGACGCCGGGAAGCCGCCCGTGTTGGAGATGGGCTTAATCGTCTGCATGACCGAGATGACGAGGAAGTAGGCGTTCGCCAGCTTGCTGAACTCGTAGAAGAGCAGCTTGGGCACAAAGTTGTACAGCGTGAAGCGGGACGTCACCACCGTGTTGCCGCAGTACCCCAGCGCCGCGTTCTCCGCCGGCGCGTTCATGTGCACGTAGCGGTACGCCTCCTCCTCCTCCTCCTCCTCCTCCTCTTCATCTTGGTCGTAGCCGTCCCCCTCTCCGTCCCCCTCCCCCCTCCCGTGGTCCTCGCCGTCGCTCGTGCCGTCCGCTGCGTCCACCACCTCGTCCACCACGCCGCTCTGGTCCAGCTCGTCCCGACGCGCGTCCGCCGCCCCACCGGGGCCAGGGCCGCGAGGAGAGCCCACGAAGAACGCGTAGTCCGCCGTGGGCGTGCGCGCGTCGTCACCGCCAGGCGGTGGGCCGGAAGGAAGCGTCGCCATCCCGTCCGGACTGTCGTGCGATGGATGGAGTGGCCGGCGCGCTCGCGTAGGGGGAGTGAGCGCCCTCCTGCTCTACTGTACCGACGCGGCCGTGGGGGCGTGCGCGGCGTGTGGCGTGGACCCCGCGGCTTGACTGCGGCGGCGTGTAGAGCGATCGAGCGACAAGGGAGGGCGGGCGCCGCGTGCCGAGCGTAATACGGGGATTTCGATAGTGAAGCGACAGGAAAGGGCGTGCAGCGTGTCGTTGTGTTGGCTGTTGTATGTGTTCGTTTCCATTGACCATCACTCCTGCGCCAGAGAGGCGACATCAGAACTGTAGTTTTGATTGGACTACTCCCACTATTTATAACATTCCTCTATATTATAATATATCAACATGGAGTGATCAATTATACGAGTGTATATTAGCCTTTAATATACAATAGCGCTGCGTAAAATGTTAAAAGTTTTGCTTTTAGATGTTGAAACAAGTCAATGGGTGCCAACCCATTGACTTGTTTCAACACCCATGGCGCGTGCGTGCGGTGCCGGCGCCCGCTGTCCACCTAAGGCAGCCAGCACCACGGCAGCCACGCGTTCCCGCACAGAGCGTTCGCAGCCACCGCACAGCTCACTCCACACTCCATGCATGCGTTGCCTCCGTCCGACTGCCACGGCGAAACCGTATTTTCAAGATTACATAATTGTCTGTTTGCACGCAAAATAACGATTTGAAAAAAAGTGGGGCCATCATCACTGATTCATCAGCCGCAACGGCTCGCATTCTGGCACAATCACGCACTCACTCACGCCCTACCTACGTAGTGCCTACGTAGGGCGCTGCTGCTCTCGCTGGTCGTCCCTGTCGTGGGGCGCGAGCCTCTCGTTGACCGAGCGGAGCAGCGCCAGGCTGGCGGCTCCCACGTGCGCAAGGCGAGCAGAGACGCCGCGCGGCTCCTTGCGGTCGGCTCCGGTCTCTCCAGGCTCGTCGAGCTCCGACAAGCGAGCGTGCAGCGTCCGCGCGAGGTCTGCCAGCTCCGGAGATCCCTCCAGACCCACAGCCAACGGCGGCGCGGGGCTGGCGGCCCCGACGCGGCCAGCAGGCGCCGCTCGAAGCCCCGGGCGCTTGATCAGCGCCTCGGCGGCCCCGTGCATGGCGATCTCCTCGCCAAGGGCGGCAACCGTCTCGGACAGCACGCGCGCCTGGACGCTCACGGCCGCGAACGACAGACCGCCCAGCCGCAAGGCCGAGGGCGACCGTATCCGCCGAGGCGGCGGGCGGCCGAGCCGCAGAGAGGCGTCCGGCTCGAGCTTGACGACCGTCAGCGCGTCGCGGAGGCCCAGCAGCTCATTGCGCACGTCGCACACGCGCTCCATCTCCCGCTCGTGCGCGTCGATCTCGGCGTCCGTCCACGCGTAGACGTCCTTGAGCAGGACCACGTCCCCCGCCGCTCGCTGCGGGAGGATCCGCGCCGCTCCGGGCCGGCTGCTCGCGCTCTGGCTCGCCGAGGCGCCTCGCACGACCTTCGACGAGCGCCCACGAGAGGTCGAGGCGACGTACGCCGCCTGCGCAACTGCCACGGGCGCTCGGAACCCTTTGCAGTCCGCTGTCTCGAGCGGGTCCTTCGCGATCTTCTTGGCTCGCGTCCGGTAGTCGCCGTCGCCACCGGTGGCTGCTATTGCTGCGCCGGCAGTTGGGATCGCGGCAGACGGGTCCAGCGCTTCTGTCGGCTCCGACTCGGACGGCGTCGCGTTCGCTAACGGAGCAGCAGCAGCTGCAGCAGTGCGCTGCACGTCGACCACTCGCGCTGGCAAATGCGTCGCGGCGGCTGACAAAGAGCCCGACGCGTCGGCAGCTCTCCCGTCTCGCCCATGGGAAACGGTCGGTGCCGCTGGAGTCGACGACGACACGGGAACGCCAGCAACTTCCTCTCGCTGGTGCTGCACAGCGACTCGCGCGTTCTTCGCTTCACTGGCGCAGCCGGACTGACTGGGCGGAGCCACCCGGGGAAGTGAATGACGCTGGTGGCAGGCGTCCGCCTCCATGCGGCTGGTTTCCATCGCCGGCTCCATGCGAAGGGGTATCTGCCCTACAGAGTCTGGGCGGGGAGACTGCTCGAGGCGCTGGATCCAGCGCGCGAGCGTGGCTTTGTACACAATGTCCAGGATCGCCCGCAGTCTGTGCTTGATCGTCTTCTCCACGACGCCGAGGGCCTCGATGCGAAGAGCTGCGAACGCTCCCGAACCGAGAGGGGAGCTCGCCCAGTTGTCGCAGAGCTGCTTCAGTTCGAGGCCCAATCCCTGCACAGCGTTGCACTTGTCCGATGATGGACCCGACTGCGAGGAGGGGTCGTCAAAGGCGGGGATGAACGACTCGACGTGCTCTCGCGACGCGAAGCCGAGCTGAGCCACAAGCGAGTCGCCACAGCGCCCACTCCCGTCCTGATGGCGCCAAGCGTCTATGACCACGAGCACCTCCGGCGCCAGCTCGAACGTTTGAGAAACCAGGATGTCTTTCGAGCGCCTCGACTCCTCCGCCAGGCCCAGGACCCCGCGGAAAGCGGCCTCGTCGCTCTGCGCGGCATACACGAGCTGGACAAAGGTCCAGCGCGTCGCCTTGCGGTCGTGGCGGCCCATCGTGACCGCGTAGAGGTGCAGCATCACGAAGTGGAAGTGCAGCGCCAGCCTTCGGACGAGCTGGAGCGTGGCGGTCGCCTGGCGCCACGCGCGTCTCCGCCTCTCCGGGTCAGGGGACAGCAGCTGCTCGGCTCGGTAGCTCAGCTCGTGGAAGAACGGAGCGAGCGCCGTCACGATGGCGTCTATGCTCTTGCTGCGCCGCACCTCCCACTGTCCGTTGCCTTGGGCGCTCGGATCCGACTCGGGCGGCGGCCGGTAGAGCGTCTTGAGGAAGAAGTACGGGTTCGAGTCGCGGATGGCCTCGGCCACGTCCTGCACCGCCCGCCGCATCCGGTGGCTAGACCGAGGGTCGCCAAACACGCGCTCGTACATGCGCCACAGCTCCGACGGGATGTACTGGTGCGGCTTCTCCATCTGGGTCAGTGGCGGCGGCTCTGGCGTGGCGGCGGCCTGTTGTGGCATCGGTATCCTCTCCGCCGCGTCCTCCCCTCCCCGCTCCGCCCTCCTCTTCGCCGTCTTCTCCTTCGATAACGTCAGATTGGACAGCTTGAGGCCCCGCTTGAGCGCGTCCGCCGCGCCCTCCGCGGCGCTCTCGAGCTCCTGAGCGGTCCGCGCGGCCTGTCGGTCCACGCGCGTGGCCGTCGACAGCCTCAGTCGGCCGTGCGCGCCCCCCAAGCGCTCGAGCCGGGCGTCCACCTTCTTGCGGACCGATGGCCGCACGCCCCTCCGCTTCGTCCGCCACGTGGCCTGCAGCTGCGCCGCCAGCTCCACGGCGGTCTGCAGCCTGGACAGCGCGCGCACATGCTCGGCGCTCGCGGCCCACTGCGCGCGCTGCTTGGCCACCAGCGAGCGCACCGCCGCGCCCGCGTCCGCCAGGTCGGCCGACTGGAGCAGCGCGCGCGCCGCCTGCCGCTGCACAGATACCGCGGGGACGTGGGCATCGCTGGCGGACGAGGCGCGCGCATGGGGGGCGTCCTCGGAGGATCTGAGCTGCCGCCTTTGCAGGCGCCGAGCGAACGCAAGAGAGAGACTCAGCGCACAGAATGACGGGGATGGAGGAGAGAAGAAGCGCCTCAGTGGCCCTTACCGCTTGCTGCGCGCCGGAGAGGTCGGTAGGGACGACGACACGGCCGCCGAGGCGCGCTTCATGCCCGCCCGCCCCAAGCTTTTGGCGACAACGTGACTGCCAAGCGTAACCGTTTGGTTACAACCTCAACCGGAGGGTTACGGTTGATATGTACCGGTAATACATCGGTATACCGGTACAATTCGAACCCATGGCAAGCTTCTGAATCCGCCTTGCGGTCAGCCAACACGCCATAAAGAGGATGGCGGACTGCTGGACGCTCGCGTGGCGGGAGGACGCGCCGGGCTCGGCCGACGGCCTGGGCGACCACGCGCTACCGCCACCTGCGGCGCCGCTTCGAGTCGGTGGACGAGGAGGCGGTCGACGCGACGCTGTTCGGGCTGCTGCTGAGCGCCGAGGGCTTGCGCGACGAGATGCGCGCGTACGAGCGGCAGGCCTCGCGGCTGCTGCGCCTGGCGCAGACCGGCCACTTTGTGCGGCATCTGCAGCGCATCCACGGCGTGATGGACGCGGCGGCCGCGGAGTACGCCGCGGACGAGCCGGCGGCGCTGCGGGAGTGGGGCGCGGCGCTCGACCGAGAGCGGAGTGCGCGCGTCGCGCGCTACAATGCGCTGCTGTCGTCGCTCGACGAGGACGCCGCGAGTGGCGACAACGCGGGAGACAGGGCGGCTCTGCTGCGCGAGGTCGAGCGCAAGGAGCAGCAGGAGGAGGTGCTGACGCTCCTCAAGGTCGCGGTCGGCAAGTACGGGGGCGACGTGCTCACGCCAGGCGAGACCGCGGCTGCCGAGAGGGCCTTCGCCCTGCTGGCTCGCCTCTCGGGCGCGGTCGCCCTGTCGCTACCGCCGTGGCTCGTGTCGCCCTTCGAGTTCAGCGGCTCGTTCGGCTTGTCGCGGTGGGGCAACGACCTGCTCGTCCGCGAGCACGCGGACGCGACGCGCGTCCTCGCCGAGGCGTTCATCGCCCACGAGAAGGTGCGGGCGCTGAGCGAGTGTGTGGGCGAGGCCACAAGCCGCCAGCAGGTGTGGCAGCGCCTGTACAAAGTCGCGCTGGCGCTGCAGTACCTGCACGAGCGCGGCCTTGCGTGCTCCCAGCTGCAGCTGTCGAGTGTCTACTGCGCCGAGTTCTCCGCCAAGGCGATGCTGCTCGGCGTCGGACTCGTCAATTTCGGCGAGGGAGCGCTTCAGAAAGGCGCCAAAGGCGGCGACAGCGACTGCCCGCCGGTTGCGGCGGACATTGACGCGCTGGGAGCGTTGGCCCTGGACTGCTTTCGAGATTTGGACGTCGTCAAAGGAGTGGACGCCTCAGCAGATGACGATTCGGAAGATGATGGCGACTCGACAGACGATAACGACGACTCGGAAGAGGAAGAGGGAGAAGAGGAGGATGATTCGGAAGGTGATGGCGACTCGGAAGGCGATGACAACGAGTCGGAAGGCGATGGCGACGAGTCGGGACACGATGACGACTCGGAAGACGATGGCGACGACTCGGAAGATGATGATGACGAAACGGAAGGAGACGCCGAAGCGGACGACGAAACGGGAGAAGAGGAGAGCGACGATCGGCGTCACTCGATGCCTGCGACTCGCCCCGTGTTCCTTCAAGACGACGAGTGGGAGGCGTTGTTGGAGATCCGCAAAGTTGACGGCACCTCGCCTGGTGCGATCCTCCAGATCATTGAGCGTCTGAAAGGGCTCGCAGGCGTCGCTGGGCAGCAGGAATGGACGGACGCGGGAGGTGTCAATGGCTTGGAGCTCCTCGACGCCGACGTCGAATTTGGGGCGGTGGTGATCCCCTCCGTCGGAAAGTCGGTCGTGGAGATCCTCTCGCAATGCGCGGAGACGGCTCGCCCGCATGATCTGGAAGCGCATGTTCACTCCCGACTTGCTGATATCTACCGTCAGCTGGCAGCGATGGATCTGCGCCACGCTGGCGACGAAGCTCGCAAGGGACTGGTGGAGCGCTTTGCTTCGCTGCTCGTTCGCCTCTATCGACTGCTGGAGCAAAAGATGGGCATGAGTGCGGCCAGCCGATCGATGGCGACAGAGAGGCCCCCCATGAGCATCTTCTCCTTCCACTCCGACATCGACCGTTTCTTGGCGACTTTCAACCTGGACAGCTCCAGCACGGCCCATATGTGGAAGCCCAAGTGAGATCTGCTGAGCTCCAGACATCAGTTCGTCGCGCTGAGCACACTGATTCGCCACTCGTCTCCGCAGCTCCCGTCCGTGCGGGAGGAACCCGAAGTCAAGGCGCTCAGCGTCGATCAGGTTGGGTCGAAAGCGCTGGCCGCACTGCGCTCCAAGAGCAAGCTCCTGTCGGCTATTGCCGACCGCTCGGCGGCCGGGGAAGGGAAGTGCGCCAAGCTCCCGCGATGGTTCCTGTCGCCGACCGAAGTCGACTTCAAGTCGTTCACCGAGTTCAGCCGCGGCGCGTTCGGCTCGGTCCACTTGGGGAAATGGTTCGACACGCGCGTCGTCGTCAAGCGCGTCTTTACGGACGCAGGCGACCGCAAGGCGGTCCAGGCGCAGTTCCGGCGCGAGGCTGACGTGTGGTTCCAGCTCAACCACGTCAACATCGTCAAGATGTACGGCGCGTGCCACTTGGACCAGCCGTTCTTTGTGTGCGAGTACGCGAGCAACGGGACGCTGGACTCGTTTCTCGACCGCAAAGGCCGCGACCCGCGCTTGGTGTGGTACAGCCTGCTGAACGCGGCGCTTGGCCTCCAGTACCTCCACGACAACGGGATCGTCCACGCGGACCTGAAAGCGGACAACATTCTGGTCGGAGCCGACGGCGTCCCCAAGCTGACGGATTTCGGCCTGAGCGTGTCGGTGCGCCGCAGCGACGCAGACGAGCTGGGTGGTGCCGTCGGGGCGAATCGCTGGAAGGCGCCGGAGTGCCTCCCATCCAAGGGCGTCGCGGGCAAGGCGGCGTCGTTCGTGTCGGACGTGTACTCGTTCGCGATGGTCATGGTCGAGGTTGTGAGCGGCAACTACCCGTGGGCGGATCGATACCGGACGCGGCGGTGGCCTTTCACGTCAAGAAGGGCCGGCTGCCGCCACGTCCGCAGGGGATGGCGGACTCGGAGTGGCGTCTAGTTGAGCGGATGTGCTGCTTGGACCCGAGGCAGCGAGCGACGATCGATGCCGTGGTCATTCACCTGTCGTCACTCGTCGGAGCCTGGATCTGGCGGAGCTGTGGCCGACAATCGACGCAGACGAGCTGGTCGTGCCGCACAAGAACCGGGTCGTGGCACGTGGGGGGGCGTTGCTGAGCTCGATCGAGCTGGCCAAGACGGAGAACACGCGCCTGGCGTGGCTCGCCACGGAGCATCTCCTGACTGTTCACATCCACCGGAACTGTCCGGCGGAGCCGCGCGAAGTAGACGCTCTCGTCCGCATGCTGGAGCTCGGGAGCGAAGACGAGAAAGCGTGGTCAGCAGATGCGATGAGGCATCTGTCGTGGACCAGCGACCAGAACCAGGCTTTGTTCGCAGCAGCAGGCGCCATCCCGCTTTTGGTGGCGCGTGTGAACAGCGGCGATGCGACACAAAAGGAGTACGCAGCCGCGGCGCTCGACCACATTACGGAAACCGACGACAACAAGGCGCTGGTTGCGGCTGCGGGCGGCATTCAGGCGCTGCTGGACTTGGCCCGAGACGGTGGCGACGAGCAAAAGGAGTTTGTACTCAATGCGCTCTGGAACCTGGCGACGCAGGACAGCAATCGGACCCTCTTCATCGTTGCGGACGGCATTGCTGTGCTAGTAGCATTGGCCAGAGACGGCGATGCTAAGCAGAGAGATGTCGCTGCCGGCGTGCTCGCGAATCTCTCAGAAGCCGACGAGTGCAAGCAAGCCATCGCGTCCGAAGGCGGCATCCCGGTGCTCATCGCGTTGGCGCGCGACGTGGATGATGGAAAGCGACTGAGCGAGACAGCCGCGCTCTGAAACCTCGCCGAGAACGAAGACAACCGCGGGCTCATCGCGTCCGCCGGAGGGATTCCAGTGCTGGTCGCGCTGGCAACAGACGGGAGCGATGGCCAGCGGAACAACGCCGTCGGCGCTCTCCAAGCACTCTCGCAAAGCGATGCGAACGCGACGCGGATCGCGTCTGCCGTCGGCGTTCCGGTCTTGGTCGAGATGGTCCAAGGTGGCAACGACGCCCACAAAATGTTCGCTGTCGACGCCCTCGTGTGCCTCTCGCAGCACGATGACTGCAAGCAGCCGATTGTGGAGGCGGGTGCCATCCCGCTTCTCGTGGCGCTGGTCTCCGATGGATACGACGAGCTCAAGCAGTCCGCTGCTACCGTCTTGTGGAACCTTGCCTACAAGAGCGCGTCGAATGCGGCGCAAATCGTTCTGGACGGAGCCACCGACCCACTCGTGCGCCTTGTCCGGGACGGGGATGGCCAGCTAAAGTGCTGCGCCGCAGGCGCGTTGGGCTTCCTCGGCCCGGACCAGTCGACCAAGGCGCTGGTTGCGGAGAGCGGAGGCGTCGCGGTCGTGGTAGCGTACATCCAAGCCGCTGAGGACGACAACGACAAGGAAGAAGGCCTCGTTGCGCTGCAAGGTCTGCGCATTGGCGGCGGCGATGCGATCTGTGCGAGCTTTGCAGCGACCGATGGCGCTGCAGTCCTCTCGGAAGTGGTGCGAAGCGGCAACGAGCGACTCGGGCAGCTGGCGAGAAGCATCCTCTCTGCCACGACAGTCACGACCGAAGACAGCTCCCAAGGCAAACTCAACAGGCTGGACAAGGGCGAGCACCTTGGATGACGGAGCACGGCCATTACGCTCAGAAACCTCTTCGCTGTCGGCCCGTGTCCTCGTGTCATGGACTGCGTTTGGCGATGGATTGATTGTATCCCCCTTCCAATTCGATTGAAGTCACGAGTCAAGTATCCAGCAAAGGGGTAGTGGGGAGCCCCAGAGTGAACGCACATAGCCATTTGAACTGTTCACGGCTCAATATGCTGCGAATCCAAACTGAACTCGTGAACGTCTTCTTCTTGAACGCAGTGACGCCGTCTACAAGAACAACTCTCACAAGACGCCATACCTACGACACACGACGCCGTCGATATCACGACTCCAGTGATGCCGATAGAGCCCGAAACCAACTGTAACGGCGCATAATCCATCAGCGAAGCGTCCAAAGATGAGCTTTTGATACCGACTCGTGCGGTCCGCCACCGCCAACGCAGTCGACGCAACGTATTGCGGATCCACAGGCCGCTTTCGTCGTTCCGAGTGCTGTTTCGTACCTCGACGTATTTAAAAGGCCGAGAGCTCGGCGTGTGTCTTGGCTGCTTCGTTGGCTTGACGGCTGGGGACGGACAAGCAGCACGCCGACGTACAATTCACACCAGCGCAATTGCTGGAGCATGCAGATCCTCAAAGGTCCGACTGAGAAAGACACGCCTGGCCGAGGCAAGGACCAAACAATCGCTACTCGACCTTGAATCCGCAGCTCTTGCCTTGTCCGGCCGCCGTGGCGCCACCTGATACGGCGGAGAAGATGGCGCTCACCGCCTTCCCAACACACTCGACGCCGCTGTGGACCACTCCCGACAGGATCCCCGCGCCGTCCTCGCTTTGATGCTCACCGGTGTCAAGGCCTAGCTTCCGCAGCGCAGCGAGGCTCAGTTCGTCCACGCTGCCCTTCTCCTCGGCGTCGCGGACAAGCGAGCGCAGTATCGCGACGCCTCCGAGCTCTTCGACCAGCGCCTTGGTCTCACCATCAGCAGCCAGGAAGGCCAAGCCGAACGCGGCCGAGTGCTTTTGCCCGTCATTCCCGTCCCGAAGAAGGCCGAGAAGCGCGTCAGCGCCCCCGTCCAGGACGATCTGCGCTGCGATCGACTCGTGCTTGTAGGCGAGGTTCCCCAGCACGGTGGCCGCACCATCCCTCTGCTCGTCGTCTCCGTCGTAGACCAGCGCCACGAGCGGGGGAATGCCACCGGCCGCCACGACCAGCTCCTTGTTGTCTGCATGCAGCGCGAGGTTATGGAGCGCGCCGAGCGCGATCGACTTCTGGTAGTCGTCGCCTTCCCGGAGCATCTTGACCACGACTGGGATCCCTCCTGCCGCCGAGATCAGCACCCTCGTGTTGCTGGGCCGACACGACAAGGCCGCGAGCGCACAGACCGCGAGCTCCCTCTGTCGCTCGTCTCCGTCCCGAGCCACTGTGACCAGCACGGGGACGCCGCCAGCGGCCACGATGAGCTCCTGGTTGGCCTCGTCCCTGGAGAGCTCCTGAAGAGCGTCGAGCGCCTCCGACCGCTGGCTATTGCTTCCGACGAGCGCCCACGCCACGTGCACGCGGATCTGCTCGGCAGCGAGGCTGTCGCGGTCGCAGGGTGAGCCTGGAGCGTCTTCGGACCCGCGGACGCTCATCTTGAACGCTTGTGCGTTGCTGGCCTCTGATTCAGAAATGCACCCACATGTTCATAGCAGCGCCTGAATCGGTGGCGGTCAGTAGACGAATACGGATGGGCGACGCTGTCGCAAACTAGGGTTTGATATGAAGAGGAGGAATGACCTCGATGATTCGCCGTGTGGGTGAAGCGTGGTGTGGTGCACACCATGGGTACAACAAGGCCTGACTCAGTGAGAGCACTAGGTGCACTGTCGATCCGTCCACCCTACTCCGCAGCTTTCGCCGCCTCGCCGCTCCAATCAATCTTGAGCCGCGGGTCCGACTCCAAGGCCCTTTGGGCCTTCTCCATCGACCACTCCCCTGCTACGTCCTTGAGCTGCGCCGTAGCGGCCGTGATCGCGATCCGCTGGCTCGGATGAAACGCGCACATACTCAGCACAAGCTCCCACTGATCGGCTGCCACGATAACCGGACAAGGAGGACGCTCTCCACGCGAAAACTGGAGCGCGAAGTTGGAGCGGCTGGGGAGCTTGCCCCACGGAAACGGTTGCTTGTTGACACGGCGCAGGAGCTCCGCCTCGACGGCTCGCAGCGCGTCGGCGACGCACAAGCCCAGCGTAGACGTCAGACTCGAACGATTGGGTCGGAACCTCGGCCGTGAGGCACTCCGGCACCAACCACTTGCCCCGTGGCGCCCATGCGCCGTCCGCGTCGACGCCGTCCGCGTTATTGGCGTTTGCACCGCTGTGGCCGAAGTACGCCACTTTGGCGGTCCCATCGCTCGTCACGACGATGCTCTTGTTCATCAGAGCTCCGTGGACGACTCCTCGCTGGTGAAGGTACTCGACTCCCATGGCTGCTTCCTGCAGCTTGCGCCATAGTTGCTCCGGATGCGCGCGAAGATAGTCGACCAGAGGCCCACGCGACGCGTACTCGCACACGAATAGCGGGCGGGCTCCGACGTGGCTCGCCCCGTAGAGACGGGCGACATGAGGGTGGCTCAGGTTGAACCAAGTGTCCGCGTCGCGCGTGAACTTCGTCCACATATCGGTGAGGAGCTTGCCACGGGTCCTCGCCTCGTGTCCCTCGTCGTCCTCGTCGTCGGAATCCAATGAGGGAGCACCGACCACGTCGTCCTGGTTGCTGCCCGCTTCAAGCGCCATCTTCATCTTCACCACCACCATCGGAGAGCCGAACCACGTCGCGAGGTAGGCGCCCTCGACTTCATGCAGGTCCGGAACCGCCGCCGCGCCGAACTTCTCCAGCTCGTACCATGGAATGAACCACGTAGGCTTTATCACCGCCTCATCGGACGCGGGCCAACTGTGAATCGCCGAGTTCACTTTCCGGACTAGCTCAAGCTGGCGAGGTGAGGCGTGGGACGAGTTGCTGGCGAGTTCTTCTTCCAGAAACCTGCAAAGGGCGCCCCAGTCGTCTGCGGACTTTGAGTCGGTGAGCAGGAGCCACCGGTCAGGGTCTCCCGAGATCAGCAACAGGTCAATTTGTGACTCAAGGTAGTCAAGAGACAACGCACGTTGCGCGCTGTCGCCTCTGGCAGAAGCATCCAAAATGTCGTGGAGATCGTCAATGCGTCTGCCCAGAGCACGCAGGCTGCTCGTAGTGGACGAGGCCGAAGTCAGATCCAGCACTTGGTACTGTTGGAAGCCGTCGCCGAGCTCATTGAGAAGGTGGTCCAGCAGGTTCCCAAACTGCGCAAGTAGCTTTGGCGGCTGATCCGATTGTTGAAGTCGCGCCAGCACTTGGACAACATCGTCAAGAACCCGTCGCTGGTGCGCGTTGCCCTCCCTTGACTGGCGCTGAATCCTTTCCCACCGTCGGATCAGCTCGCCGTCCTTGTACGCGCCAACCCTTACTGCCGGCTCGCCTTTCGCGGCCGCCGGGTCGTCTGCGGCTACGCAACTCGAGTCGGCGAAATGCCTGAGCGCGTACACCGCCGCGCCGATCTTGGTCCGAGCAGCTGGGTCTTGCCGGCACAGCTTCTCTACCAGCGCCCACTGCTCTTTCGTGCACTTTGCTGGCTTCAGAGGCCGTCCTCCGTGCTTGACGTGGTGTCGCACAGCCGCGTTGAGGAGATCCCCCCAAGGGTAGCAGGCATCGCTGTTGTCCACGATACGCAAGGCCTCGACGATGCACATGCCCAGCGAGTACATGTCGGACGCGAACGAAAGAGATGCAGGCGGCCCGTCAAGCACTCGGGCGCCACCCACTGCACCGCCTCGGACACGTGCAAGCCGCCATCGTCCGGCTGGCAGAAGACCAGACTCAGCCCAAAGTCCGTCAGCTTGGCCTTCAGGTCGCTCCCCACCACGATGTTGTTGCACTTGAGGTTGGCGTGGACAATGCCGTGTCCATGGAGGCACTGAAGCCCCAAGGCCGCCTCGTACAGCCTCTGCCACAGCTCGCCCGGATGAGCGCGCAGGTACTTGTCGAGAGACCCGTTGGTCGCGTACTCGCACACAAACACGAGCTGGGCGTCCGTGCGGCACGCGCCGAAGAGCTTGATGACGTGCCGGTGGTTGAGCTGGTGCCAAATGTTCGCCTCCCGCTCGAACGTTTCCCTCTCAGCCTCTTCCACCGCCCGAGTCGAGCCGGCTGAAGGGATGGTCGAGCCAGTGTCCCGCGTGCCGAGCCTTTCGGGGCCCGAGCACGAGATAGGCAACTCGTCCTGTCGACTCCCCGAGCTCTGCGGCTCGTCTACGTTGACTAGATACTTGACGGCGACCGTCGCGCTGTTCCAGAGACCGCGGGAGACGCGGGCAAAGCCGCCTTTCCCTAGAACCTCGCACTCGATGATCTGCGCGTGCTCGCGCTAGAGATCCCAGCCACGCAGCGTCGAGCGGTGCGTGTGCTCACCCAGCCCCGTCGCGTTGGCGGCGCTCTCAAGGGAGGAGCTGGCCTCCTGGTCGCCGTCCTCGCCCCTCTCCGCCTCCGATTGGCGCTGCGGCTCCTCCATCACTCGGGCGCCTCGGGAAGCGATCGCTTCGGCCTCAGGCATGCATTCGGCCCAGTGGGGACGATCCTCCGCCCAGTGGGCTGGGCGAGATGAGCGCGGAAGCATCCGCACTGAGCCGCATCGCCAGTGCACCCCGTTACAGCGATAGCGTTTGACAATTAATGATTTGTGGAGCTACCCATACAATATTGTATATAATAGGAAGTGAGAATTAATATAGCTCTGGACTTCTATCGTTTACCCACCGGCAGCGGTCCATCCTCGCTGTGTGAATTCCGCAGCTCAGCAAGGCCCGCATCGTGGATGTTGTACTTATCCTCGGCTTCACGGACGCGCGTGCGTAGGACAACGACGCCTCCGTAGTCTTGGGCCAGCGACGTGATCTCCTGGGCTTCTACCGGGCGTTCCCGTATCGGAGAAGCCCCAGGAGAGCGTCCGTGCCGCCGTCCAGAACGACCTGCGCTGCGACGGACTCCTTGGTGTAGGGGAGGCGCCGCCACGCGTCCAGAAGGAGCTCCCTTCCCGATCTCCACGTTGTTCAAGGCGAGGTACCCGAGTGCCCTTGCAGCAGCCTCCTTCGGCTCATCGTCCCCATTGGAGACCAGCGCCACGAGCGGTGGGATGGCGCCAACCGCTGCGATCACCTCCTCCTCCTCCTCCTCCTCCTCCTCCTCCTCCTTCTCCGTCCGCATCCCATGCCTG